>JAWQFJ010016392.1:15000-20000 GCA_034096865.1 Theodoxus fluviatilis | reverse complement strand
ATGGTGACTGCAAGGTGTGACACCTACGTACAGGAACGCAGAGTGTGCATTGTCAGTCATTTGCTTAAAAGAAAGTGAACGGATATTGCGAATATACACAGCCTATCAATCAATCAGAGCGTCTGTCAACATGGCGTCACCCCATGGGCTACTTCCTGCTTGGATTGTCTTCCTCTCCAGTGACGTCATCGAATCCTGTAGCACTCCTCCATGCCCGCTGTAGGCCTGCCTCCTTGCTTGCACTCACTCTCATACGTACATGCCTCAAAGAGAGAGAAAGAGAGAGAGAGAGAGAGAGAGAGAGAGAGAGAGAGAGAGAGGGAGGTAGAGAGAGAAAGAGAAAGACAGACAGACCGACAGAGAGACAGACAGAGAGACAGATAGAGAGACAGACAGAGAGACAGACAGACAGACAGACAGACAGACAGACAGACAGACAGACAGATAGACAGACAGACAGACAGACGGACGGACGGACGGACGGACGGACGGACGACGGACGGACGGACGGACAGAAAGAGACAAAAAACAAGACAGAGACAGCTAGAGAGACACAGAGAGAGTGAGAGATAGACAGACAGACAGACGAACGGACGGACGGACGGACGGACGAAGACAGAGACAGACAAAGAGAAACGGACAGACAGAGACAGACAGAGACAGACAGACAGACAGAAAAACATACACACAGACACACAAACACACACACAGACACACAAACACAGATACAAATACAGACACAAACACAGACAAACAGACACAAACACAAACACACACACACACACACACACACACAAATACACACACACATACACACACACATACACACACACACACAGGCAGACATACACACAAAAAGAGCGACAGAAATGTATCAACAGGATGGGAGAGGCACGTAGTCGTCGTGGCAGAGAGACTAACACGTGACAGAGAGACTAACACGTGGCAGAGAGACTAACACGTGACAGAGAGACTAACACGTGACTAACACGTGACAGAGAGACTAACACATGACAGCTGCAACAGGAACTCCAACAACAGATGGAGACAAGACTGAGACCCCCACAGGATGGGCCTGAAGGGCTGCGCCAGGTGGTGTTGGCACCTAAAGTGTCAAAGTCTCTCGCCTCGTGTCTGCAGTACCGGATCTAGATTGACAGCGCTCACTTTTCCTCTGGATGACTCCTGCTTAACCCCTCATTAGTCAAAAGTGCCGGAAATGTTCTTCTGACACTTCCTTCGTGCTGCTGCTGTTGCGGCATAGTGAAGATTTTTCTTCATTGATTTGTTTCGGGTTGCCTTCTTCTCCACTTTACTGTTAAATGCAATGATCTAACATTTGGCTAGATGCTCCTGTTCCGAATATTGTGTCTGCATTGATGTGTGTCAGTGAATAATATTTTTTATTTTCACCCTGATTCAATGCTCAGCATGCTTCACCTTCGTTTGCTCCAGTTGGCAACCTATGTTCCGGTACTACAGAACCAACGTAAAAAGAGTTTCCCCTAAAGGTTGCTTCTTCACTTCTTCCATGATCTGAGCAAAACATAGTCAACATGCAAGTTCTCCCTGAAAATGTGCGACACTAATATAGACAATGATGGCCATTTGGCTTAAAGCTTTCAAGTGATCAGTGTGAATAGCATCCCAAGAAGACAGCAAAAATCGAGATGTTACGTCCTGACTCGTTTGTTAGGGACTCTTTCTCTCTCTCTCTCTCTCTCTCTCTCTCTCTCTCTCTCTTTCTTTCTCTCTCTCTCTCACTATCTCTCTTACTCTCTTTGTCTCTCTTTCTCTCTGTTTCTTTCTATCTCTCTCTCACTCTCTCTCTTTCTCTTTGTCTCTCTTTCTCTCTCTCTCTCTCTCTCTCTCTCTCTCTCTCTCTCTCTCTCTCTCTCTCTCACACACACACACACACACACACACACACACACACACACACACACACACAGAGCGCTAGCCTGTTGCAATGCGATTTACATGACAGGCGCTCTCTCTCGCTTCCTGACACTCTCAAGCTTACAGCAGCGCCGTCACTGACCTGCACGTAATGAGTCCGCCATGACAGTCATTCATTGCATTATGGGCCTCCTTCTCTACCGTCGATTCAATCACCTCCCTCCATCGATTTTCAGTTTCCCGCCACGCAAACTTCATTCGCCACGTCATAAACGCACCGGAAGCCATCATTGCGCATATGCAAAGGAAAGCCAATGGCCGACGGTGTTGTTATCGATAGATTGTCTCCCCCTCCTTGGAAGCCCAGGGTGTGGGCTGGCAGACGGGCAGGTACTGACAAAATGAGTTTCTCGCGCGCTAGTTAGGTTTGCATATGCACGCCTGTCCATGGCTGCCAAGGCTGATGCCTTCTGCCTTTCAGTTGGACTCGCTGCAAAAAGGTTTGAGGTGGGCTTAAAAATGCACGAAATTGGAAGAGACAAAATAATGACAGAGAAGAAGACAATGACGACGATAAAGACAAAGAAAAAGGAGGAGGAGGAGGAGGAGGAGGAGGAGGAGGAGCAGCAGCAGCAGCAGGAGGAGGAGGAGGAGGAGGAGGGAGGGGGAGGAGAAGGAGGAGGAGGAGGGGGAGGGGGAGGAGAAGGAGGAGGAGGAGGAGGAGGAGGAGGAGGAGGAGGGGGAGGGGAAGGAGGAGGAGGAGGAGGAGGAAGAGGAGGAGGAGGAAGAGAAGGAGGAGGAAGAGAAGGAGGAGGAGGAGGAGGAGGAGGAGGAGGAGGAGGAGGAGGAGGAGGAAGAGGAGGAGGAGGAGGAGAAGGAGGAGGAGGAGGAGGAGGAGGAGGAGGAGGAGGAGGAGGAGGAGGAGGAGGAGGAGGAGGAGGAGGAGGAGGAGGAGGAGGAGGAGGAGAGAAATGAATGCTCTGATTTGACAATGAAGGTGAGGAAAAAAATTAGAGAAAGAGAGAGAGAGAGAGAGACAGACAGACAGACAGACAGACAGACAGACAGACAGACAGACAGACAGACAGACAGACAGACAGACAGACAGACAGACAGACAGACAGACAGACAGAGAGAGAGAGAGAGAGAGAGAGAGAGAGAGAGAGTTTTGACATTGTCAGTATTGTATGTTACCGAAACTTTGCAACGTGTGTGCACTAATTGAGGGCCGTTCTAAAGAACCAACAACGAACTGGTTGTAATTGTACCTCACGGTTTTGTACGTTGCGGATAATTTTATTTTTCAATCAATGAGAGAGAGAGAGAGAGAGAGAGAGAGAGAGAGAGAGGGAGAGAGAGAGAGAGAGAGAGAGGAGAGAGAGAGGGAGGGAGAGAGAGAGAGAGAGAGAGAGAATAGCATGGATGAAAGACAGCAATCAATACATAGACACACCTATACGAAGCAATGCAGGTTGTATGAAGTCAATGAAGCAAATGGAAAAGTCTCCAAGATGTGATTCCCCCATTTCTCGCCCCAAGGAAGCCGAAATTCTATCCTGAGCATTGCAATTTCCCTGTGTCCATTTAGTTCTACCAGGATGCTCTGATCTGGGCAGCACAAAGGTCTCCGGTGTGTCTGGGAAGAGAAATAAATATCGAGCGGAGGGTAATTACGTGGCAGAAGAAGGTGAAAGAGAAGGAGAGGGAGGGACGTTAGGAGAGAGGGAAAAAGAAAGAGAGAAAGAAAGGCGAGAAGGGGGTGGGGTGGGGGGTGGGGGTGCAGCGGAAAAATATACGGACAAAAGAGAGACATAACGGGAGATAGGCAGAGAGGCGTGAAGAGCGAAAGATTTACAGAGTTCGAGAGACAGAGACTGAATTCGACATCCACACACACAAAGACAAGACATAAAGACGCACAAACAGACGCACAAACAGACGCACAGACAAATGCACAGACATATGCACAGACAAATGCACAGACATATGCACAGACATATGCACAGACAGACGCAGAGACTCACAGACAGACGCACAGGCGTACAGACAGACGGACGAATATACGGATTGACCGGACAAACACAGAAAAATCCAGATAGAGAGATAAGTATTGACAGAAACACAGATTGACAGACATTATAAACATGAGCACAGCAGATGGCCAGAAGGTGGAACTGATGAAAGAGAAAACAACTGGTTATGGTAATGTGATGAAGCCGAGGGGAGTTGGTAAGGGTGCAGGGCTGAGACACCGGAGCCGCAACTGCTTTCCACAGCCTTTTTATTACTTCTTCATGGCAGGTACATTATATCGTAGCCAGTCTCTGGCGAGACCGAGGTGGCAAGTGTCTGCCCAGACCGTCTGTCTCAGACCATGGTGGAATCTCGTCTGCCCAGCATGCATTGGGCCCCGCTATATCAAGGTAACCACACGTGACACCCTCCAGGATGGTCCGGGCTGGCAAGCCGGTATCTTAACAAACTAATATATCTAATTAAGAGCGATAGAACAGCGGGCGGGCAGCGACCCTGGGGTCTGACCCCTACGTTAAGGGATACCCACCGACGCCTGCGAGGAACAAACTAACATATTCCAATTAAGAGCAACAGAACAGCGGGCGGGCCGGCGACCCCGGGGTCTGACCCCTAACCATAAGGGATGTCCACCTACAGTGTGCGAAGAGGAAGCAGCGAGGTGGCCAAACCGAGAGAGGGAGGGAGGAAGAGAGAGAGAGAGAGAGAGAGAGAGAGAGAGAGAGAGAGAGAGAGACAGAGAAACAGAGAGAGAGAGAGAGACAGAGAAACAGAGAGAGAGAGAGAGAGAGAGAGACAGAGAGAGAGAGAGAGAGAGAGAGAGAGAGAGAGATGTTAGCCTGGACAGCGAAGGAGAGGGAATAGGGAGAGTGAGTGTCCCCCTTCACAGTAGGAAGAACGGATGGAGAGGGTACACACACAATGCAAGGGCTGATCAAACAAAAACAAAGACAGGAACATCGGCGGGGATATGGTCAAAGCGTTGCTGTGGTCCACTCTGCAGAGCTGCGTGGGCACTGAGTGTGCTCGCTTGCTTCACGCGAGCACACGCACCTGTCGGGTTATCC
>JAWQFJ010016392.1:7500-10000 GCA_034096865.1 Theodoxus fluviatilis | reverse complement strand
AGTTCCTGTCTGTGACAGTTCCAGAGTATCTGTCTGTGACAGTTCCAGAGTATCTGTCTGTGACAGTTCCAGAGTGCCTGTCTATGACAGTTCCAGAGTGCCTGTCTATGACTGTTACGAAAAGTTCGACTTGGCTCGTTTCTGAATAAGGGTCTAGGGGAAAATACACTCACACAGTCAAACTAGTAACACTATCTCACACATTCGTTCTATCAAAGATGGAACACGACAGAAAAACGGTGAGGACAAAGATCAAAATCAAATCTCTTTAATTTGATTTAGCAACAATAAACAAGGATAATTAAATCTTAGTGAGGGTAAGCGATAAGCAATAATTCAATTCAATCTTTGATAATGGAGTAAATAGTTGTGTACTTAACTGAATCGTAGGTTGACTGACGTGAACACGTTGTAATCCTAGAGCAAGGTGGCCAATTCTTGTTCACATTGAGCTCGCTTGCACAAAGGTTCCTACCTTCGGGATGACTGTAGCAGCGGCTTTAGAGGTGCAGGCGAGGGAGAGAGGGGGTGGGAGAAAGGGGAACAGGGGGGTCATCAGGGGCACAAGCGATGAAACGTGAGGTTCGCTCTGATGAAACGCAGACGAGAGAGACGCTTTGCAGCTTTGGACACAGGCGAGCACAACAACTTGGCCCGACCCTGGAGGTAGACACTTGCACTTGTGGGGTGGAGAAGCGCTTGTCCTTTGGGACACTGGCTTCAGTCTGGTTAGGGCCGATGTGGACAGTACATCCCGCAGTCTCCGGCAATGGCAGGCTTGTAACTCGACTCGACCCTGGGGCAAACAGAGAGAAGCTTGTAATTTCAGACAGTGTGGTGCAGAGAAGAGCTTTCACTGGACAGCGTGATGGTCTCCTGTGGTTGGTCGTATTTCGCGCCCCTTGCCTCTTGCAGTTGGTTTTTTTTATACGCATAGCAATAAATCTTCAATCACGTGTGAAAATGGGGCCAATGCCACGTTTTCGTTCCGCCCTAGCAACAAGCGTGCACCAAGTTTGAAATGATTGGATAGATGGATGGTATCTTACGTCCCAGCAATCTCTTTAGACTATGCAAGGCCATTAAGCACAAAAATCACGAAAATAGTTCAGAGTAAATGTAAGGCAAGTAACGGTGTCTTTAGTCACTTGCCTCTCATGCACCGTGTAGAGAGAGACACATGGACCAATTCTTAAGTCAATCCGGGAACTCTCAGTGAAAACTATGGCTGGCGAGCTGCAACACCCTTTAACGTTACTATTTTTAACCTGGTTGGTGGCCACACTAATTTACATACCACAGGTTAGTCAGTACAAGGGGGGGGGGGGGGGGGGGGTGTGATCTCGTCACAATGACAGTTCCAGAGTATCTGTCTATGACAGTTCCAGAGTG
Organism: Theodoxus fluviatilis; assembly: GCA_034096865.1. Lineage (NCBI taxonomy): Eukaryota > Metazoa > Mollusca > Gastropoda > Cycloneritida > Neritidae > Theodoxus > Theodoxus fluviatilis. The sequence continues at coordinate 8,608 of JAWQFJ010016392.1, read as the reverse complement.
CCTGTCTATGACAGTTCCAGAGTATGTGTCTATGACTGTTCCAGGGTGCCTGTCTATGACAGTTCCAGGGTGCCTGTCTATGACAGTTCCAGAGTGCCTGTCTATGACAGTCCCAGAGTGCCTGTCTATGACACTTCCAGAGTGCCTGTCTATGACACTTCCAGAGTGCCTGTCTATGACAGTTCCAGAGTTCCTGTCTGTGACAGTTCCAGAGTTCCTGTCTGTGACAGTTCCAGAGTGCCTGTCTATGACAGTTCCAGAGTGCCTGTCTATGACTGTTCCAGGGTGCCTGTCTGTGACAGCTCCAGAGTGCCTGTCTATGACAGTTCCAGAGTTCCTGTCTGTGACAGTTCCAGAGTGCCTGTCTATGACAGTTCCAGAGTGCCTGTCTATGACTGTTCCAGGGTGCCTGTCTATGACAGTTCCAGAGTGCCTGTCTATGACAGTTCCAGAGTGCCTGTCTGTGACAGTTCCAGAGTGCCTGTCTGTGACAGTTCCAGAGTGCTTGTCTGTGACAGTTCCAGAGTGCCTGTCTATGACAGTTCCAGAGTGCCTGTCTATGACTGTTCCAGGGTGCCTGTCTATGACAGTTCCAGAGTGCCTGTCTGTGACAGTTCCAGAGTGCCTGTCTATGACAGTTCCAGAGTACCTGTCTATGACAGTTCCAGAGTGCTTGTCTGTGACAGTTCCAGAGTGCCTGTCTATGACTGTTCCAGGGTGCCTGTCTATGACAGTTCCAGAGTGCCTGTCTGTGACAGTTCCAGAGTGCCTGTCTGTGACAGTTCCAGAGTGCCTGTCTATGACAGTTCCAGGGTGCCTGTCTATGACTGTTCCAGGGTGCCTGTCTATGACAGTTCCAGAGTGCCTGTCTGTGACAGTTCCAGACTGCCTGTCTATGACAGTTCCAGAGTGCCTGTCTGTGACAGTTCCAGAGTGCCTGTCTGTGACAGTTCCAGAGTGCCTGTCTGTGACAGTTCCAGACTGCCTGTCTATGACTGTTCCAGGGTGCCTGTCTATGACAGTTCCAGAGTGCCTGTCTGTGACAGTTCCAGAGTGCCTGTCTGTGACAGTTCCAGAGTGCCTGTCTATGACAGTTCCAGGGTGCCTG
>JAWQFJ010016392.1:0-2500 GCA_034096865.1 Theodoxus fluviatilis | reverse complement strand
CCCACCAGAAACAAGGCAGCAAAAACAGTGGCAGAAAAACTGTTCAATGACTTCATCCCTCGTTTCGGCCTCCCTGCCCGGATACACCACGACCAAGGGGGAGAATTTCAAAACAAGCTGATGCAGAAACTGCACAAACTCTGCGGCATCGCGTCTTCTTGCACGACACCCTACCACACTCAAGGGAACGGACAGGTAGAGCGATTTAACCGCATGCTCCTCTCGATGCTGAAGACCCTGGAGAAGGACCAAAAGAGCCGTTGGAGTATGCATGTCAACAAGATGGTCCACGCATACAACTGCATGAGGAACGATGCAACAGGCTTTGCTCCCTTCTTTCTTCTCTTCGGGCGGACTCCTCGACTACCAATTGACCTGAAAGATAACACCCCGGTCCAGTGAACGAACATTCCCATGCTTGGGTGGGCCTCGCTACGAGTGACACTGAGAACCAAGGATGTTGTTGTTCCTTTCCTGGTCACGGGCATGCACAGCGTCACCACACCCATTCTTGGCTACAACGCCATTGCGCCGCTGATGGAAGAGGCATCACCGGAACTCCTGCACAAGGTCTTTCCTAATCTGCCATCAAGAGTGATGTGCCTGGTTGCACACTTGACTCAGACGAAAGAATCGGAGACGCGAAGACAGTCTCAAGAGAGCTGGGACCCCGAAGTGGATCTCAGCGACGCTCCGTTGAGTCAGGAACAGAAATGCCGCGTACACAAACTACTGAGGGAGGAGTGCGACGCGTTTATGAAGGACGACGACGACGTGGGGTGCGTCGAGGAGCTGGAACTTGACGTCAACCTGAAAGATAACACCCCGGTCCAGCGATCGTACGTCTCCCTTCCACCACCGATGTTCTCGGAAGTCAAGGCCTACCTCGAAGATTTGAAGCGGAGGGGATGGATCCGCCCCTCAAGAAGCTCATACAGTAGTCCCATGGTCTGTGTGCGCAAAAAGGATGGAAGCCTGCGCCTTTGCATCGACTACAGGCAGTTGAATGGAAAGTCCATGAAAGACAGTCACCCGATTCCACGAATACAGGATTCGTTGAACGTTTTGGGCGGGAAAAGATGGTTTTCAACGCTAGACCAGGGCAAAGCTTATCATCAAGGTTTCATGAAGGAGAAAGCGCGACACCTCACGGCGTTCTGCACCCCCTGGGGACTCTGGGAATGGCTGCGAATCCCATTCGGACTCTCCGGGGCACCCTCAGCATATCAACGCTTCATGGAGGAGACGTTGAGAGAGGTCCGCGACGAATGCTGCATCCCATACATGGACGACGCGCTGGTCTACAGCGCCACATTCGAAGAACACCTCAAGCATTTGAGAAAGGTACTGCAGCTGTTGAGAGCGAAAGGACTCAAACTGAAGCCGTCGAAGTGCCGACTATTCCGTCATGAGGTCAAGTTCTTGGGGCACGTGGTATCCGCCGAGGGCTACAGGATGGATGCGTCGGACAGGGAGGCAGTTGAGGCGCTGAGGAAACAGCGTCCCAAGACAATCGGCGATGTCAGACGTCTGCTGGGATTCCTGGGCTACTTCAGGAAGTATATCCAAGACTTTTCACGACGAGCAAGAATCCTCTTTCAGCTTCTGGAGTCGAAGGGTAAACAAGCCAGCAGGAAGAAGAACGGACAGGCGGCGCCGCGGTCGCCGATCATGTGGACGGAGGAGCACACTAGGGCACTCAACGAGCTCATCGACTGTCTGACTTCAAACCCCGTGATGGCGTACCCAGATTTCGCACGAGAGTTCTCACTACACGTAGACGCATCGCAAGAAGGGCTTGGGGCAGTACTTTACCAGCAGCAAAAGGACGGGCGTCAGGCGGTAATTGGATACGGATCTCGGAGTCTCACCCCAGCAGAAAAGAATTATCACATTCATTCTGGAAAACTCGAGTTCCTAGCTCTTAAATGGGCCATCTGCGAACGCTTCCGAGATTACCTCTACTACGCTCCCTACTTCACCGTCTTCAGCGACAATAAAAACCGCTGGCGCTGAACCTCCAGGTTTTGGCACAACAACAAAAAAAGATCGGGTTCGAACCCGCAACCTCTCGAGAGAACTATTGATGCATTCAACATACATCTTTGACGGTACTACTATTGACCGCAATACCCCGCAATACCCCGCAATACCCACAAATATACCGCAATACCACCAAATATGCAACTCGTACTTGCGTCAAATCGCCGTAGTTTGATGTTTGCTTCGTCCAAAGAACATACGTTACATAGACATAAAGAAGCGTCACTCCGCGATTTTAAGCAAGACGAGATTTAGAGTTGCGTCCCTTGTTTTGGTTGGCTGGCAGGCGAAATCAATGCTTGGAGCGATTATGCTCTAGCTACCTATTTTATGAGCCAGTGAGTCTCTCAAATTGACAATAAACTGATGACTGCTCTAGTGTTTAAACTGCCAAGACTTATCCGACAGGCAAATGAAGACAACGAGTTTAGATCTGATAGGTGGTCATTCAATGATC
>JAWQFJ010016391.1:35000-40000 GCA_034096865.1 Theodoxus fluviatilis | reverse complement strand
AGGGGGGACAGAAATGGGTGGATGAATGGATGAACAGATGGATGGATGGATGGATGGATGGATGGATGGATGAACAGATGGATGGATGGATGGATGGACGGATGGATGGATATGGATGTATGGATACAGATGGATGTGTGGATTGATGTGATGCATGAATGGACGGATGGATTTATGGATGGATGGATGGATGGAGGGGGAGGGAGGGAGGGAGGGAAGGTGGCTGAGTGGTTGGTTGATTGGGTGCATATGGTGAAATGAGATAAGTTTAAATAGAATAATATAAGACAAGATAGGACGAGATACGATGGGATGAGATGGCACAGGACAGACGAAAAGAATAGAAGAGAAAAGACGAGAGAAGAGTGGAGAAGACGGATGGCAGAAACAAATAAGTAAGGCTGTGACATGGGGCGTTGATTTAATCAGTTGCAATGGGCTCGAGACGTCCACAATGAAGTGTTTGCGTTCGTGTCCGTGCACTTGTGAGCAATTGAGGACACTGCAATAAATCACTGGGGTGGTACTGCAGGATAGAAAACGATTGCACGAAGACAATGAACTTGCTTTGCTCTCAGATTCAATTACAACTACTTTCTGCAGAGTGCACTCCTCTTTTTAAAGGGACTGGAGGTTTATCTTTGCTATGGTGCAAGCAGAAAGGCAGAGGATATGGACGCTTCTGCCCATCCAATCTCCAGCCTCCAATCCCAAACCAAAGTATACCCCACTACCCGCTACAAGGTTTCTTGTGCACAAGGTTTTCATAATCCATGGTCCCTTGCACTCCTCGTGGTCCGCGGCGTCAAAATGCCTGTCTAGACGACTTACTTTTAAAACTCTTTCTTCGCCTTATTTGGGGGCAACTTTTAAACTTTTAGCTGTACAAGTGCTGATTTTTTCATAGTTTTGTTGGATCAGAAGTATTTTCCCTAGAGATACAGTTTGTTGTGGTCTGTCGTACATCCGAATTACCGCTACGAGAACTGAGTTGTGCGTGATGATACTGTTGGAAGCAGGACGACAGCAAAGCAGCAGACATTTCCGTGTAAGAGAAAAGATCTGACAAAAACATGCTTGCCATAACAAGACGTCGTTGCACGCGGTTTCTCAATCAAGAAAATATCTGAAGGCGGCAGAAAAGAGAACCTCAAAAAGGTTCCCAAGCGCTATCTCGGATAATGTGTCAGCAAACAAGATCCAAAGGACTAAATGTTCCGACGCGCTTAATTCAATGAACAGAGGTATTTCAAACAGATAAAGCGAAAAATCTTCCATGTAAACTGGCTGTTTGTTGTGACGAGTTTATTCTCCACATCAAAGGCTGTCGCCGGGAATGTGCATTGCTGAATTAAAAGCCAAAATTGTTGGTTAAACGTTTTCCCAGGTAACAATAGGGTCTGACGGGAGATGCCTCTGATCGTCACACTGTGATTCTGATGGTTTGCGAACCTCTCAGCTGTCTCAAATGAGAAATCACTCTGCCCAAATGAAAGGCGGAACTAAGGCACCTTTAACCACTCTGGCTGCACAGCCGCAAACCGCAGCGTGACCGCTCATCACGTGTCTTCCTTCGGCTTATGGCGTCCTTTTGAATAAGTTATGACTGAACTTACTCTGCCTTTGTAGACTGTGGCCGACTTCATTCCAGGTGGCAGTGAGATGGGGTCTCGGCTTCAACGCTTTGCCTTCCAGAACAGCAGGTGAGAGAAACTTGGATCATTTTGCCACAGTTCATATCTGCACAGCTTTACCTTGAACTATGCCGAGTACTGACAATGATTACATCAGTGTGCTACCAATTTTAGTAAGCATTTTCTTACACATATCCCCAGCTTAGGTGTGGATTATTAAATTTAAGAAAAACAGACTTGTTGGGATGGATGAATAATCCGTCAGACTGTTTCAACGGCAGACATGAGTCATGGGAGGCAAGGGGTGGTGCTGCCCATCCGTCAGAAGTTTTCAGGCGGGGCTGTACTCGAGCGGCTTTGATTGAGACGCTGACCTGGGACGCGTTGCCTACGCTAGGAACCCTCCTCGAGGGCAAGCCTCCTCGAGGGCAAGCCGAGAGAGAAGCAAGCATCAAAAGACGTCTCAGAAACGACTAATCAGCAATTGGCAAGGCGGAAGTCCGTGAGAACATGGCTGAGTCCCGGCTCAAGAGTCGGTTAAAAAGTTGCCGATAGACGAAATAACTGACGATACAGACATCACAGCAGTTTTTCACTTGATAGAACATACCATGGTGACATCTCGAATGGCACGGGACATTTTTCAATGAAATAAAGCAACCAGGGTTCAATTGTAGACAAATGTGTCGAAAATGTTGTCTCGATCAAATCAAGGGACAGAATTCAGAGAGTGGACATGTACGATGGTTCGTGTATGCAAACGATGAAAACAATTCGACAGTGTTTGTACAGAAATAACCTATACACGTACTTCTCAAAATTTGCAAATGAACACTCGAACAGCAAATACTTCCGTGCACGTACACTTTTCCATTCTCGGATAGTGAGAAGCACATTACAGGCACTGCCGTCTATTAGCGGCAACCCCATTAGAACGGTTTCCGCCATTTTGGTACATCCGGGCCTCTGCCTCCGGAGCTACCTCGGCCACCCTCCTTCACAGCGAGTGCCTCCTTGTAAGCGAGGCGCCGTTGACAACGCCTAGCCCTCGAGTTTCCTGCGAGGTTCCCTGACGGAGAAACTCGCCCGTGCAAACGCTTGTAGCTCACGTCAGGAGCGTTCGAAGCCGCACGGTTCCCATCTTTTCCTTCCAGCCATAGCACGAGGAGCTGTGACCACTTAAAATGCGTTCGATACCAAATGTGTGTGTGTATGTGTGTGTATGTGTGTGTATGTGTGTGTGCGTGTATGTGTGTGTATGTGTGTGCGAGTATGTGTGTGTGTGTGTGTGTGTGTGTATGTGTGTGTGTTTGTGTTTGTGTGTGTGTGTTTGTGTGTGTGTGTGTGTGTGTGTGTGTTTGTTTGTGTGTGTGTGTATGTGTGTGTATGTGTGTGTGTATGTGTGTGTATGTGTGTGTATGTGTGTGTGTGTACGTGTGTGTATTTGTGTGTATGTGTATGTGTGTGTGTTTGTGTGTGTGTATTTGTGTGTGTGTTTGTGTTTGTGTGTGTATGTGTGTGTGTGTGTTTGTGTATGTGTATTTGTGTGTCTTGGTTGGAAAAAAAAACCCAAATAAACCCGCAGGGCCCTTCACCGACTAGTCCACGATACAGTTTTGCTTACATTTCCCACCATAATCTTAGCTTTTATTTTTGTGCCAGTATCTATTAAAAAAATATTTGTTAGTACTTCCCGCTTACAGTGTCTATTCATTTTTAATTCGAATTTAAAATCGGGCTGATAATGCAAGTTAGAGTATAGTGGGGGAAAACTGGAATGAAAGTTTGATATCGACTGGCATTATAAAGAATTGTAGTCAAATTCCCATACATGTTCGCGTGTTTTGAATTCGAGTGTAGACCGTACCAGATTGCTCCAGTTGGTGATCAGTTATCGACCATTCCGGCGAAATGACGATCGTGACTCAAGACATTTTTTGGTGCAGGTCCCAACAAGAAAACAAGTTGCCGTTAACCAGTCAAGCTCACATCTCGTCATCAAGAGCACGGGGGACACTAGAAGGGATGCTACGACGCACCAGAGCTGAGCTGCAGTGTTCAGCCTACTGATAAGATTCCGCAATCATAGAGTTTTGAGGTGTACTCATTTTGAAAGACTGCAAGAGGAAGGGAAACCAAGTGCGCAGTTATCAATCTACTTAAATTCGGTGAAAAGCTCTTAGCCGTGCTTGACAGATGTAGATTTATAGGTTCATGATAATCTTGTGGTGTTTCTCTGAATGCATCCAAGACTCCACCTGTGATCAGTCACTGATGCATCTTTAAAACAATCTTCCTATTCTCTACAATGATATCGGTCTTCATTTTTCTCCCCACGAGGAAGAAGATTTGGTGAATGACGATCTGTGATAAATCTACTCAAAGCTGCTTTTCTAACTGACACTTTACCGGTTAGCCGAAAGATGTGCATCATCGCGTCAAAGTTTTACAGTGTGAACAAGTGTATGTAAAAGTTACCGACGTAGATTCTCAGTTTCTTTCATCTTTTTAAAAAGTCGTTTATTACCTTCGCCAAGAAAGTTATTATTTCGGTCGGTTACTTAAGGCCGTCGTACACGAGGCGATTTTACCCTGGCAATCTCGCAAGCGTCATAGTGGCAGCCAATCACGGCTGGCAATAGTGGAGCAAGAGCGTCAGTAGCGCTCTGCCATTGGGAGATATTTTTGTCAGTCCGTGTGTGGCGTGTGGAATCGCCTCGTGTGTGGCGTGTGGAATCGCCTCGTGTGTGGCGTGTGGAATTGCCTCGTGTATGAAGGTCTTTAGTTCGTTTATGTGTTCGTGATTCGGCTTAATAACTCAAAAAGTTCAAAACGAATTCTGATAAAATTTGGTGCAATGTTAGGGTTTTACCCGAGGACCAATTCATTACAGATTGGAGTTTATCCGTTATCTCATTTTGGAATTAAAACAACAAAGATAAATTTTATCGCCCTAGGCCTCAGGCCGCCGACATGCGGTGCAAGCCAGCATATGCATTCCGCCCCCAGAGACCGTTAGCAGGCACTAAAATTAACTAAACTTCGTAGCGTCAGGCCTAGCTAGCAGAACATGCTGCCTGAATTATACAGCCCATAGAAGAGGTGCTGTGATACCTCCACATCTGTGGCTACCTTGGCGGAGATTTGCGCTTTCCGAGTGCTCGGTAGTTGCTAGTAACTTTGAGACGTCAATTAGAGACATGACACTCTCGGAGAGTACCAGCTGTGCTGTGTTAGCTTCCTTCGAAGATACTATTTTCTGCTGCGTGTCATTTGTTAGAATGGCTACAATCTATTTAACGCCTGTATAACTGAGGTTACAAAGGCATGCAAAAGGTCGCGTGCATGTTTCACTCGAAAGAAATG
>JAWQFJ010016391.1:0-27500 GCA_034096865.1 Theodoxus fluviatilis | reverse complement strand
ACGGGCTGAGCGCATGGACAGAGTTAAACTCAATGTTTACCTCTGACAATGTTTAGGGGAAGAGTTGTCTGATTTTAACAGAGCATAAAGAACGAGTCTCTATCATGAAACGAAAAAAACATTACCCAATTTCAAACTTGTCCATGCGCTCAGCCTGTGGTTCGAAGTTAATAAAGTTTAAGACGTAGGTACCTTGAAACGTTGTTTATGTGTTCGTTTGTTCGTTCGTTCTCTCTCTCTCTCTCTCTCTCTCTCTCTCTCTCTCTCTCTCTCTCTGTCTCTCTGTCTCTCTCTCTTTCTCTGTCTCTCTCTGTCTCTCTCTCTGTCTCTCTCTCCCTCCCCTTCTCTATCTCCCTCTCTCTCTCTGTGTCTCTCTCTCCCTCCCCTTCTCTCTCTCTCTCTCTGTGTCTCTCTCTCCCTCCTCTTCTCTATCTCCCCTCTGTCTGTCTGTCTGTCTGTCTGTCTGTCTGTCTGTCTGTCTGTCTGTCTGTCTGTCTGTCTGTCTGTCTGTCTGTCTGTCTGTCTGTCTGTCTGTCTCTCTCTCTCTCTCTTTCTCTCTCTAGTATTGCACAGAAATACGTGAGCCCGCACACACACACACACACACACACACACACACACACACACTCGCACGCACGCACACACAAACGCGCGCGCGCATGCACACACATGTACACAGACACATACCAACATTTTTGATTAATCGGTCGCTTCATTCTAAAACTAGGATACTTTTTTTCCACAAATGCTAATGCACTGAACGCACGCACCCGGATGCGCTGACCTACGCGTATGTACTCTGTCACTACCGTGACAAGAGACAAATTATAAAGCGTTTCAGGAAGTTATTCATTTCGGAGCAAGTACTTGAAGTCAATGTGTACTATAGAGATTTAAGCCTCCACCATGAATCCAAAGTGATGTTTCGGTTCAGGAATATAAATGTATGTTGCACTCCTCGTTCATATCACGCTGATACGAGAATGAACCTTGAGGGGCAAGCAAGAAATTAAGTGTGGTAATTTGAAATAAAATATTTTGACAAAACGGCCTGTAACATTTTGATATAAAAGTTTTCTTCGCATTTTCGGAATTGGTGCCATCTCCGAGAGGTTTCTTACCTGGCCTAGGCCCAGGAAAAAATAAGCAAAGCTTTTCCTAATAGTAGAGCTCTGCAGCGGATGGATAACATCATCATCAAGGGATTATGGGTTATTTTGCGTGAATAATCCCCTCTTCATAATCACAGGTAAGGTTTAAGGAAACTCGCTATGTCAAGGATGTTTTTGATATAATTGCTGCAAAATAAGTGGTAAACACTTTCATGATCAATTGACACCAGGACGCGTGCTTGCTACTACGTCCCGCTGTGAACATACTGCGTTCCACTGTGAACAGAGTACGTCACGCCAGTAACGAACTACGTCACAAAATTCAAGTCACGTGACCGTTTAGTGCCGAAAGCGAGCTCACAAATCGGCTTCAAACACAAAGTTTCGCTTTTGTTATTTATTGAAGAAGAAAAAAGTGTTTCAAACAAAGCGTGCAGTCTGAGCATTTGTTCACAGCTGTTTTGCTTTTGTTATTTATTGAAGAAGAAAAAGGTGTTTCAAACAAAGCGTGCAGTCTGAACATTTGTTCACAGCTGTTTTGCTTTTGTTATTTATTGAAGAAGAAAAAAGTGTTTCAAACAAAACATGCAGTCTGAACATTTGTTCACAGCTGTTTTGCTTTTGAAAAACCTTAGCACTTTACCTTCCATAAACTCCTCATTTTAGTGTTTCATGAAAAGGTAGCGTGTCTGGAATACATTTCGATTTTTATAAAGTCACATACATCTATCTGATGCACAACCCTCACCGCCACATATTTTATTTGGTCTGAAGCATCGTTTTACCTTGCGCCAGCAGGTTTCGTGATGAGGTTGTGATATTTTTCACTGCCTCAAGTCAACGCTAAGGAACATCCCTACGCTACCCATGTGGCGTGCACATGATATAGAATGCAAAGCCTGGACTCCGCACTGCATTTGCATCTCGTTGCATAACGCCACCACGCAATGGGATCCCTTTGCTTCACACCATTTTGTCTTGCCTTTCGTTGCAGCAGACTATACCTCATATTATTTTATTACATCACTTTACATTACATCACACCACACCACTCTAAGGCACATCACATCTCATTACACCTTATCACATCACAGAACATTATTACATCACATCACATAACATTATCACATCACATCACATAACAGTATCACATTCACACCACTTCAGCGCATCAAATCATCACACCACATAACATCGTATCACAATGCGTACACCACATCGCATCGCATCAGGTCACATCAGTTCGTATCACATTACAGTTGCCTTCTCTCTATTAAAACGTTTTGGTTTTGCATGCACGTCCACTTCAAAACAAAATCGCCGCTATTTGCAACACTGTTTCTTAATTTCATGTCACTGAGTGGAAAGATAGTTTCCAACTTGTACAATATGTGTCGTGCACAGCAAGATGTAGTCTTAAGTTCTGCGTGCACAAAGCCGGGATAGAATTTGGAGCTTGCAGGACAAGTTCACCATATATAAGGGGACTGTGTATCTCTTGTTTCCGTTTTCATGACAGGACTGTCCCTTATGCCGTATTTTTGTAACTCATACGCCTGTGAATCATTGCCGTCAACTCCCTCACCCCCTGTCTTCTCGTCTCGTCAAGAAGGATGAAGTGAATCATTGGCGTCAACTCCCTCACCCCCTCCCCTGTCTTCTCGTCTCGTCAAGAAGGATGAAGAAGAGGAAATGCGGGCCATTGCCGGCCGGATCCCTGCAGCAAAGTTTGAGTCAGCGTCTGGCTAACTGCCAGAATTTCGTAGCAGGCTTGCTTGCACAGGGTTCTGGGAAAGACTGGTGGGATCACCACGAAATGAATCGACGAGAGAAAAACAGTTTGCTAAGAAGGAAGTATCAACTGTGTCGTTGAAGAAATTACTGCTATCATATGTGTCATTTGTAGATAGTTGGAATGGAAAGGAAATTCCTGTAAATAATGTTGGGTTTTTGTTTTGGCACGACGTAGACGTTGAACCAAAGCTAATGCAGTCATGCAAAGGGGTAGGTGCATCGTAGATGTTAACCAAGTATCATTTACGCACAGACAGAATTACACGCATGGACAGATTTACGACACAGAAATGCAGCCAGTATAATATTATCAAGGTATTTCAATGCAGATTCTTCCCGTCCCAGGGATAGAACCACGGCACTGCGCCTAGCACATCGTCCAACCCCAAAGCATGCTCGCCTATATCCGCCTGTCTAAAAACATGGTTTCAACAAGCGAGTAGAGGCTGAGGGGCTGACCGTGTACTCAAGCAAGAGGGATGAGCACGGGGGTGGGGGTGGGGGTGGGGGGGTGGGGGCGGGGGAGCTGCCAGGAACTAGTACGTACATGTATTGTACGTAAGTTGGGAGGGAAGGGAAGTTCCTGTAAATACTTTTAGTTTTTTTATTAATTTGACACGTCGTAGACGTTGAACCAAAGTTAAAATAGTTATAGAAAGGGGTAAGTACACTGTGGATGTTCACCAAGTATCATTCACGCACAGACAGAATTACACGCATAGACAGATTTACGACACCGGGTTGCAGCCAGAGTAACATTGTATGTTTTTTTTTCCCTGCTGCACCGTCTCATTCAACCAATGCCTTGTTCGCACTTCAGTTCCGTGAAAATGTCATTTCCAGGTGTCACTGAACGGCATCACGAGATTTTGAACTCTGCAGCAAGGAGTGATGGAGACCGCACCAGCTACCTGGAGCCCGTGGCCCTTCCTCTCTCGAGGTCTGCTTCTGCCCAGACTTCAAGCATTTCAAGCAGACAGGGTGTCAAGCCTTCACTCCCCAACACGCCGTGTCCTCTGAGCAATCCGTACGAGAACATCCCTGCTTTAGACTCACAAGAACCCAATTACAACAATGTACCTCATAATGTAACGCATGCCTGACGAAGTATACGTGGACCAACAGATGAAAGACCCTTACAGGCAGTATTGTAAGCTTTTAAAACTAAGGGCAAGTTTAGATTTGTAGAAAAGGAGCAAAACTCGGAGATATAAAAAAGTATGCAGCTTTCAGATGAATCTAATAAATGACCACAGTTCTGCTGTCAGTATTCATACTCTGCTAAAGGAGGACACAGAGGTGATGACTTCTGTAGAAATCAAGTGCAAAGTAAAACTAGTCAAACTGCACAACTTTTTAGTCAGTTCGGCTGCAGAATATATTACGTTTGCGTCTCTGGGCCAACATAGTTTGTATTAGATACTCCTATGCTATGTTCTGTAAAGGATTAGTTGCAAACACAATTAAACTTTGATCTGAACGGAGAAAATTCCATTTAGACATAGTAGCACTGTTCATTTCGAAACTTACAAATTATGACTGAAACACACACCCCGACCCACCCCCATCATAGATATGACGCACCGGGAAAACTATTGGCATTGGACGTTATTGCTTCGGTACACAGCAATGAAGTACACATGTACACAGCTGTGGGGAAAATTAGACCTACCACAAGAAATGTCCGGTCCTCCCAAAATGAGTCGCTCAGATAACAATTTTGTGTACACCAAAAGACCATCAAAATGATACCAACATTATTGTGATATGTGCAGAGGTTGCTGAGTTATGACAATTTGAATATGTATGTACCAAAAAAGAATTTATCCAAGAAAATGACTACTCAAGTTTGAGCTACATTTAGTAGAGCAACTCTCTACTTGTTATCAAGCTACATAATTGAAATCTGACCCAGAGCTAAAATCTTACATGCACCCTCAGCGGTCAGTGAAAACGAGGTACACATTTAGATGGTTTAAGCATACCAAATACTTGACCGATCTGTTCGCGAGAACGACAGAAGCAATATGATGATGAGGTGGGTATTAAGTAATCAGAGAAAGTTTTTTCCCACATTGAATTTGCAGTGCATATTCAAAGACGTAAACAATATTCATTTAGCGGTATATATGAAATTTGAAACTCTCGGAGTATATGTAGGAACGATTGAGTTTTCTGAATAAAGTTAAATCTCAAAATCGCTGCAGTGCCCTCCTCGGATTATTATTCGGTCGTATCTCGATTTGAACAAAGTATCCAGGCAAATCAGTTTAGGAGAACTGGTCAGAGATGTGATACCTTAACTCTGCTCCATTCTGTTATGAACAGTTTCACAATTCAATTGACGTGAATGTGTGACTATCATTAATAAATATAACTTTAACGTTTAGAGCTGTTTTACAACCATTTTAGAAGTAAGCAAATACAAACATGAAAAATATATTATAGTTGATAATGAAATGTGTCAAATGATCCAGGTACTTTGGAAAGTTAATCGTCAATAAAAAAGTTGGCATTGACATTTGAATATAAAAATGTGAGGCACGTGTATGAAATGTCGACATTATAATTTTCTCAGATGTGTGAAATTAAGCAGTGGAGTAATGTTAATCATTCAGTATTTATTAGGTCATACTTTACCTGTGAACAAAGCCCTTAAACGTGATGGCATGCTTGAGATAAGCTTTGTGCAGTGTACAGAAGTGAGTTCAGTCCACCTCCGCCTCAGGATGCCTTCTGTCTTTTTTATTTTCTGCTGGGTTTTTCGTCTTGAACAGCTTTGCCTTGGGCGTCCCATATATTAGTATGGGGCGTGTGTCAGGTGACTGGGACGGCCATGGCACAATATATTTAATACAATGATCGTTTAACCATTGGCAAGCAGCTCTTGCAGTATGACTGAGAACCGTGTTCTGATGAAATAGTTCTCCTGACCCATAGAAAATATTACTGTACAGAAGCAAGCTTAGCTTGTTCCAAAACATCTCTGTATGTTTCATCATTTACGCGGTCTTCACAGAACTTCAGGACACAACCACCAGAAGCTAACGATGATGATACCACCTCCATGGTTAACTATAGGCTGCTCCATGACTTGTACGCATCATCTCAGTAGCAAACATGACTTCCGAGCAGTCTTCAACTGTTCAATCTTTGTGATCATGGGCTCACTGCATTCTCAGTTTCCTGTGGTCATCATTCGATGTCAATCTGCATAGTGCAGTGGTGTTTCTGATGCAGACAAGTGGCTCTTGAATTGCGTAGCGATGCTGTGATGAATACACAATCATCTCCATTAGAGCCTCATCTCTTCCGACCTCTTCATTTGCAGTCAGCTGTAGGTGCATGGGCTTTGTATTTCTTGATGATATATAGAACAGCTGCCTTGGATACGCAAATCCTGTCTGCAAAACTTTATTTGGCTGTTTCCTTCTTCGTACAAAGCCACCGCCCTGACAGTGTTTTCCTTGGACAGCTCTCTGGTCTAGTTTTGCATGGCGGGTGCAGTTTTGTGACCAGTGCGAATGCTTTGAGCTAATCTCTTTACTCTACTTATGCCAAGTGAAGATTGGGTGAATATGATACATGCACAATAATATCGGTTAATATTCACCAAAGACATCTTAAGATGAAGCATTTGTCTATGATTTTTCGATATTATATATTTTAATTGCATCACATTCAGTATCATTTTTGTAGTCGGGAAACTGTTGTGTCCCCATAGGGTAACATTGGCTCGTGCTTACATGAACACGAATAGGATAAAGCAATATGTTGTAAAATAAACTTGAAATAGTGGTAGCATTTTCATCATCATCATCATCATCATCATCATCATCATCATCATCATCATCATCATCATCATCATCATCATCATCATCATCATCATCATCATCATCATCATCATCATCATCATCATCATCAACAAGTTTTTTGTAACACGCTGTTTCTGATTGAAAATAACTCACAGCGCACAATGAATGTCTAAAATGATTTTGTGAAAATATGTGTCTTGAGCTGACATTTGAAGTCTGTTTGCGATAAGCACCATCTGAGGGCCTCAGGCAAGGAATTCCACACTCCTGGCCCAGAAGGTGAAAAGGTCCTAGAGCCGAATGACCTCTTGGATGAAACTCGAGGCCTTAGAAAGGGATGTGTGCCCAAGCGCAGGTTCTGGCAGATTTTGCAGGGACGATGTTCTGAAGATAGGAGGGGCCCACTGAATGGAAGCAAGCATGAGTGAGAACTCCCAACTTGAACCTAACCATCTCTTGTGTAGGGACCCAAATATCAGCGGTATTAATACTTTTTAAACAGCTCTCAGCTGATGATTCAAGTACCTTTCCAAAGAAATAAATAGAAATACAAATATCTTGAATAAGAGAACGTTTTGATCGAAGCAAATTGGTATTGGGAAACGTACCGTCCCAGCAAAAAACCCGTACAGACACAAATATTAAAAGAGAACGCTGATTAAAGTCGGTCTCATGTAGATCGTGCGTTTGAATACCAAGTTTGCATTTTCAGACAGTATTATTGACAATCAGACAATTGCAGAATTACCTCCCTTGTCCTACTCAACAAGCGCAGATAACTGCTGCTGCCATACCACAGGCAGCGATGAGTTTGAATCTGCACACGGTGTTCTGTCTTTCCGGTGCGAGGCTTTCGCCATGAAGGAAAACGTGCTCCGTTTGGGATTTGGAAAGCGTCGCATCCCCACCCCCCTACCCTCACCAACTTTGCACAGATCTGACTGAGATGATTAATTTCACGGGATGCTTGACCCATTTTCGAACCCCAATGCCTGGGCACCACATGCCCAGTAACCTCAGAACACTCGCAAACGTATTTTCACCGCAACTGGAGCTCGAAAACGGAGCGGTTCATCATGGTACAGGCAGGTTGGGTAGAAGCAAAAGTCTGCAGCAGCTGCTGCAGGAGAAAACGGAGGAGCATTGACAGGGGTGAGGGCTGGGGGACGGGGGTGGGGAGTGAGGGGTGGGGGACGGGGGTGGGAGCAGAGGAGGGGGAAGGAGAAATAGGCTAGGAGGAGTTTTCTAAATTTGTCATTTTTCTCTTAGAACGTTAATTCCACGCAAAAATGTTGATTTCTATTTAAATTGTTTTAAGAATGTAAGAGTACGGATTTTTTTCAACGTTTTGATGCTCGACACGCATACAGTCACGCACATATACACGTACGTAAACATAAATTTATGTGCACGCACGCAAACGCGCAAGCGCGCACTCACTCACACACACACACAAACACACACACACACACACACACACACACACACACACACACACGCTTGCTTGCTTGCTTGTAAAGTGTGCATGCGTCCACAGAACTGCCTGTAGAGGCAGGCCCATACAGAACACTCGTGCAAGCGCGTACAGGGGCAGGCCCATACAGAACACTCGTGCAAGCGCGTACAGGGGCAGGCCCATACAGAACACTCGTGCAAGCGCGTACAGGGGCAGGCCCATACAGAACACTCGTGCAAGCGCGTACAGAGGCAGGCCCATACACAACACTCGTGCAAGCGCGTACAGGGGCAGGCCCATACAGAACACTCGTGCAAGCGCGTACAGGGGCAGGCGAAGAAGTCGGGGCGCCCTGTCCAGCAGGACTGCTTGCATGTGAGAGTGAGGAGGCTGGGTCTGGCAAGACGTGCATGGTACGTACCTGGCCTCTCCCTAGTGGTCACGTGTGCTGCCGCCACTGCCACTGCCTCTCTCCTGGCTCTTGTCTGCAATGGCGTCGATGTGGCAACTTTTCAGTGTACATAAAGTTTGGTGGAATCAAAAGTGTCACTGTCGCCTTGTTTTGTTTTGAGTTGCGATTGTCTATTTACCTGTATTATTGATTCACTTTACATTTGTTATCCAGATTAACTACTCCCCTTAGCATATAATAAAGAAAACTTTATACACAATATTATCAAATTCATCCGTCGATACTTATTTATTTATTTTTAGTATTGGTGTTCTCATCTTTGTCAAGTCGCAATATTGTCTATAACTTGATATGTTGTCTCTGTGTTGTTCATTTCGAAACTTTCATTTGTATCACCCATTTCTCCGACGTATTGCCAACAATACTTACTGCATACACTTGTTGCTGAATTTTCTTTTGCAATTTTAAACAAGTCTACAATAAAATAGTTGAAAACTCCTTTCATCCTTACTTTTTTCTATTATTAGCTGAAAAAACATCGCCTACCGTTGTGAAGACTCGAGTGTGTGTGTAGCCACTTCAGTAATGCGTGTATGTATGTATGTATGTATGTATGTATGTATGTATGTATGTATGTATGTAACTGGCCTCGATCTAGCTTTATCGAACTTCATGAGCTTTGCCTGCGTTTGGGGATCTGCTTTGAATTTGAAACAGAAAGAGACACATTTGCTGCAGTGATCCGGGCAGATGATGATGATTGCATTTTCCTGCGCTTCACAGACCCATCAGCTCTCTATACCGCGCTGAAGAAGAAAGAGATTGAGCGAGATCTCCATTACTGGCGCAATCTACAACAGCAGGGGTGTCTGCTACGTGAAGCATTTCCTGCAGCTGATATGGCGCGCTCCTACTCCCACCTGACCAACAGCAACATCAGCGATCAGCTCACCAAATTCATCACCAAGGGGAGGCTACAGCTTTTAGAAACAAACGCAGTGAACAACACATACTATCCAAACTCTTACAGCAGATCATGTTCACTGTGTGGTTTCCGTTCGGATACAAACTCTCACGCGCTGAACGGATGTCACAAACTGAGGGGGTTGTATATTGAAAGGCACGATAGGTGTGTACATCTTGTGAGGCAGGAGCTGGAGAAGACTGTGTGGACAGAGTTTTGTGAGGTCTATGAGAACCAGCAAGTCGCTATAGAGGGCTTGGAAGTGATAGGTCCATGCAAACCTGATCTGTGCGTGCTAGATCATCTCAACTCCATAGCCTTCATAATTGAGATTGCCAACCCTTTTGATACCTTTGTGGATAAATGCTATCAGCATAAATTCCAGAAATACATGCCTTTGTGTCTCACACTCAATGAAGCCGGTTTTTACACGAGAGTTGTGGTGCTGGTTATTGGATCTCTGGGCACTGTGCACAGGCGATTCACAAAAGGTCTTGTGATGCTGGGTTTGTCCAGTCACCAGGCTAAAAACCTGGCCAAATATCTCAGCTTGTCAGTCATGATAGGTTCAAGACGTGCCTGGGCAAGAAGAAGCTTTTTGTTGGATAGAACTGGGGGAGAACAAGGGCAGCAGAATAGTGCATAGCACTGAGCCTATCTATCGTTGTGCGTGATAGCATTATAGTTCTGTGACAGAGCTAAGAAGGAACCCAGAACTCTCTTGTGTGGCTTATGTATTTGCAGTTTTGTCAATAATTTGTACAATTTTTCTGCAATAAAGTGATTTGATATGTATGTATGTATGTATGTATGTATGTATGTATGTATGTATGTATGTATGTATGTATGTATGTATGTATGTATGTATGTATGTATGTATGTATGTATGTATGTATGTATGTATGTATGTATGTATGTATGTATGTATGTATGTGTGTGTGTGTGTGTGTGTGTGTGTGTGTGTGTGTGTGTGTGTGTGTGTGTGTGTGTGTGTATGTATGTATGTATGTATGTATGTATGTATGTGTATGTATGTGTGTGAGTATGTATATGTATGTGTGTGTATGTATGTGTGTATGTATGTGTATGTATGTATGTGTGTATGTACTTATGTGTGTGTATTTATGTGTGTATGTATGTGTATGTGTGTATATGTGTGTATGTGTGTATGTATGTGTTTGTATGTATGTGTGTATGTGCGAGTATGTATGTGTGTATGTATAAATGAGAGAGATAGAGAGAGAAAGAGACAGAGACAGAAACAGAAACAGAGAGACAGAGACGAGAGAGAGAAAGAACGAGAGAGAGAGAGAGAGACAGAGAGAGACACAGAGAGAGACACAGAAAGAGAGAGAGAGAGAGAGAGAGAGAGAGAGAGAGAGAGAGAGAGAGAGAGATTAATTGATTTCTTGATTCGGCCGACGACCCATTTATATATTTTCATCTATTTACAGGCTTTAAAACAGTATTGCAATAAATAACTATACAAGAGATATATTACAGACTACATTGAAGACCCTAAAACCAGGTAAGAATACTCACTATTCATCACTGGATGGATACCTTGATAACACTTGTAAATTGAATATACAGTTAACTAGATTGCTGAAGGTATCCCCAAGAATGACTGCATCTCTATACGCTTACATAAGAGCAAGATTACAACACTAATAAGGCATATGAACCTCTATTTGAGCAACATTCCCCCAGTTTGACTTTGAAAAGACATTAAATACAAGCACTGCGACATCCCCTGTTTTAAGTAACTCATGACCCGCCCTTAAGTATATTTGGAGAGAGGAATCTAGCGGCCCTCTAAACCCAGAACTGCACAGTGTGGTATATATGATGCAGATGAAAGTACGCATGACATGATTATAATAAATGAATCGTGATTGGCACATCAACGCTATATATTTTCTTCTATATATAAAGCATTCGCCGACAATGTACATGCTGCATACTCACGAAAAAGCAAGGAAAACAGAAATTGAAATGTGGCAACACTAGATGTACAGTCAGGGGTTCACCCCGGGTAATGCGCCGATGTTTACGAGTTCCTTCTCTCTCTCAGTCTTAATGCGTAGTAAATGAACATCGTCACATCTCTTGTTTTTCGGGTATCTGCTCCCGGAGAAAGACACATAGAGAGACAGAGATAGTGTGTGTATGTGCGTTTGCCTATGATTGTGTTTGTATGTGATACTTTGTGCTCTAGCATCAGGTATGCGGATATTTGCCTACGTATGTCTAAATGTTTGAGTGTGTATAATCTTGTATGTTTGGATTGTCGTGCTAGGCGAATGAAGGTAAGTGTTTGTGTTTCTGTGCACGTATACGTGGAGGAAGGGAGACACAGAGAGAGAGAGAGACAGACAGACAGACAGAGAAAGAGAGAGACACACAAAAGAAAGGAGATAGACAGAGAAAGGGGGGTGGGGTGGAGGACAGACAGACAGACAGACAGACAGACAGACAGACAGACTGACAGACAGTCACACAGACAGACACACAGACAGTCACACAGACAGACAGACAGACAGACAGGCAGACAGATAGACAGACATGCATGCATGCAGACAGACTGGCATGCATGCAGGCAGGCAGGCAGGCAGGCAGGCAGGCAGACACGCACACACACACGCGCGTGCACACACACAGACACTCAGCCATCAGGGAACGGAGAGACAGAGCCAGAAATGGTGAGAAGGAGAGACACACACGGAAGGACAGAGGGTGGCGTACATCCTGTCAGGCACGATGAGAAGGAATGTCCGCACCAGAGGAAATATATGAAGATGGCACTTGCGCCGAGAGGCATACGGACGGAAGAGTTAGATGACTCGACACCACGCAGAACTGGAGTGTCTGCATGCAGAGAGAACAACTCGGGCTGCCCCCCACCATAGTCACAGTTTTCCTTCCCGCTTCTCGCTAAAACCACCCCACTCTCAGTATCAGTCTCTGCAATCCCACAGTCCACCTCCAAAGAATCCTTCAGTAGGAATTCGTCACCCATATCCTCGCTCTCGCCCCCTTCACCCCTCCCCGCCCCTTTTTCGCACTGTGAGAAAAAAATTTCTATACCATTATTTTTGGATTTGATGCACGTCAGCATTGTGCACTATTTCCCCCAGTTTAAAGCAGAGTTTCTAATACATATTTAAAACACATCACGAAGGATGACGACAGGAAATATGGAGGCCTACTCAGAAAGTTGGGCTGAACCCACATGGACATCGTCCTTGTCTCCATCCGGGTCATCCTGTGATCGGTCGACATAGCGTTCAGGCTCTCTGTGCGCCGAAGGCGAGGGAGGCGAGCAGCGAAACTATAGGACATTCTCACTTCTGAAACGGAAATTCAGCCCGAGTTTTGTCCCTTTACTTCCACTAGTTTCGGTAGACTGGTAAAAATAGAAGCTCATGGGATGATCGCTAGATCGTGGCAAAAGGACGACATTAAAGCATGCAAAAAGATTAATTAGATTAAAAACTAATCAAAAATAGTCATATTAGACTGTTTTAACGTATACTTTCTGCACAAAACCCACAGAAGATAAGTAAACCAACCTCACCGCACGTACTTAGCTCAAAGACCCTCTACAATAAGATGATTCATCCGGCACTCGGCCTATACAAAACATGATGACGGAGCAACCGAGTCGCCCCAAGCGGAAACCGTGGCGCTCGAGTCAAGGAAGACAACTTCCACATACCCACAACAGAAATCGTAATGAGAATTAATCACTTTTATATTATATTATATTATTATATTGCAAGTTTTTGAATTAAATATCGATAACTAAACAAAGGCTGGTGAAGAAAAATCCTTCTGTCTGTAAACACAGTATCTGTAGGCCTACTTTTGCTGGCCGAGCCGCTCGCTGCGATAGTAGCAAGATAGAAGGATTTACTGAGTACGGTCATGGCTCATGCTGTGTAATTTTATGTTTATTACTATAGAATTGCATAGATCTACTGTAGTAGGGAAACACAAACAGATATTGTAAGCCAAAAAAAAAAGCAGATTTCATGATTTCCGTATTGCTTGCAGTGAAAATAACTTGCCGTGTAAACAGCCTGCATGGTCACTAGATACACATTCACGTGCAAATAGCCTGGGCACTAGATACACGGTCACGTGCAAATAGACAACCAAATTAAAAACTGTTCACAATAACAGGAAAACCACAATAACAGAGTTCACTATAAGTGGAGTCCACTGTATCAACAAATTTAATAGAAAACTACATAACTAGTTTTCAACTTCAATAATGCTCATCTCCACAAAGCGAGTTGCCATGTGTCAACTGTCATGTTTGTAAAACCTACGTGCTTGCATTTTATTATGCTAGCTTTCCGGCATAGTGTTTGTAAGTTTTGTTTATCTTTATGACCTTTTTTTCATTCCTGCTATGATCGGTTGCGTTTATTCATTGCGATGAAATGTTTTGGCCACTATTATTCACTATAATAAATTCCACATGCATCATTAATTTAATACTCATCAACATTTTTGCAAACAAAAATTGTATGAATTCAGTTGCCAAAACTCTTCAACTCTGATTCAGAATCACTCAATTGTGATCAAGCCTCAAGGCGATATTTATCATCTAACGTGAATCATTCATTATCAAGACTGCTGATTTGCTGACGTGACTAAATCAGCAGATTTTCGAAAACAAATATCGGCACACCTACAAAAGCAAAAGCCACAAGCTTCCTCCACCAGTTCAGCAGATTTAGATTACACTTCAAGTTCTGTATTTTATTGCGCTTAGCTCAAAACACATTTATATAATCATTACTTACCTCTCTTTATTTTTCCACGGAAAACGAAAAAACGACTTCTGTGGACACGCATAGCGCGAGTTAACACAGTTAATCGCACTGCAATGGTCACCTCCTTGCCTTGATTTCTTCTTCGTGGTCGACATTTTTGACCGGCTAATCACGACTACGACTTCTGTGGACACGCATAGCGCGAGTTAACACAGTTATTCGCACTGCAATGGTCACCTCCTTGCCTTGATTTCTTCTTCGTGGTCGACATTTTTTACCGGCTAAGCACGATTACCGCTTGGTGGCGCGCGTGATCCTAATTTCGCCGGAAGTGACCGGATGAATCATCTTATTGTAGAGGGTCTTTGCTTAGCGTAGCAGACGAACGCGATCGAACCATAGTCACTACGCCAGCAGACGATCGAGCTAGTGTGATATAATGTTTCATGTAAAGCTCGAATGAGTAGCAGCAGATAACTGTTTAGTTCTGGCTTGAATTGACAATTTCGTTTCCCTGGTCTGGCGAGGACCGAAAATTCACTATCATCGAGTCGATCAACTTGCGCGCACTCGGCGTAATGTATAACTTCACGTAGTTCGGCTTGTGGAGATGATATTAACCGTAGATTTTAGTTGTGCGGGGTAGACCACCCGCCAAAAATTTTGAATAGTGCTTTTGATATCAATGTTTAGTAATTATTGTCGGATCAGATAGCGAAACGATCACAAGCAACTTAAACGAGCTTGGGAGCAGCGCTTACGTTTGATTCGGCAGCTGCAGTCGAACTCGATCGGTCAATCGATGTCTGACATCACACTTTGAGATTTCAATAACTTCATGAAGTTGCAGTAGTTGCTTGTTTGCTGGAATGCCATGTAGCTTGACAACTTTTCCATCAATAATTTTGCCACGATGGTTATGGCAAATGACACAGTACTGTTTTCCACCCTCACATACTTTGAGCGATCTATAGTATTCAGTGCAGACGAAATGTTCGAGAATGCAACCGGCAGCTGCAGTCGAACTCGATCGGTCAATCGATGTCTGACATCACACTTTGAGATTTCAATAACTTCATGAAGTTGCAGTAGTTGCTTGTTTGCTGGAATACCATGTCGGATCAGATAGTGAAACGATCACTCGTGCATTGAGTTTTGATGCGAGACCACGACACTCCCCGCAGGTGTGTTTTGTTTGCGTTGTAAAGTTTGAGTACTAGCTGTAAGTGTAAAAATGGTCAGTTATTAATATAATCGGTGATTTTAGTTGTAATGAAACTTTTTGTGTGTTTTAATGCCATTTTCTTGTCATCATCGACCCGATCTTACAAGTTAGGCCTATACATTACGCCGTGCGGGCAAGTTGATCACTCATCCACTCGATGATAGTGAATTTTCGGTCCTCGCCAGACCAGGGAAACGAAATTGTCAATTCAAGCCAGAACTAAGCAGTTATCTGCTGCTACTTCGAGAATCGACCGGAACTAGGTGGTTCTACCTAACGCCTTGTTTTTCGACAGAGAGCGCCGAGGATAACTCCTGCAGGGTACGTTAGTGAGAATGTCCTATAGTGGACAGTTTTGGCGAGTGCTTGACGAAACATGACCCTCTCCCAGGCAACCGGGGAACGATCCTAGGCTGTGCCGCATAGCTTAAAAAAATCTAAAACGTGTGTGTATGTGTGTTTGTGTGTGTGTGTTTGTGTGTGTGTGTGTGTGTGTGTGTGTGTGTGTGTGTGTGTGTGTGTGTGTGTCTGTGTGTGCGCGTGTGATTTGTGCGACAGGGATGAATAGACATGAATTAATTTCGCTTTAGGTTTACACGTCTGATTCAACTTCTTTTGTGAATCATTGATCATTTTAGATTGCAAGCGGACCAAAATGTAGGTGTTTCCAGATAAAGCCAAGGACTAAAAACGCACCTGTAATGATGAACTTTTCCACATCCTAACACTATGACGCAAACGACTTTTGACCTTGAGTCCACCCCGGCGCTGACCCTTTAATATAGATTCATGCTCCTTGCCATGGACTGATCAACCGTGCTTTCTGTGTGTGAGCCCTGTGTCCGGTAGCCTGTCATGTGTCGAATTTTACTCTTGATGCGTGCGTAATGGATACTTTGATTTCTCCTAAAGCCCTGCCTTAATAGCCCGAACGGTTGCACGGCGACAGGCCCGTGCAGCTGTCGCCCGTGCCACTCGTGCGGCGAGAACTGGGCTCGCCCTCAACTGCCCGTGCTCCGTGCGCGCCGAATGCCCCGACAGCTAGCTCGCTCTCTGTCGGCGAGAAGGTGTCGGGCAAAAAATTGCTTGCAGCACATGTTATGGGAGCTCGCTCCTCATTGGCTGAGAAACCGAATCTTCTTCTTCGGAGGAGGTTTTGTTGGCTTCTCGCGACTGTTTCCACAATTAAAATGGCGGATAGAATCTACGGTTCGACCAGAAAACGCTGTATCTGTTGATACTCAAAACCCATCCAAAGAAAATATAAGCCATGAACAGCATTAATTTATCACAGCTGTATGTTGATTGCATCGTTAGGTTGTGAAAGCGCTCACATTTTACAACTGGAAATGCAGGTCAACGCATCGACACGCGGGACGCGTTCGAGGCCTCGACACACATTTCGCCGACACCATCCGAACGACAAGCAATTAGGCCTTATAACTTAATAGCCCGACTGTCAGACGGGCGAACCGGCGTTTGGAGTCAGACGGCGCGCTCTATTGAGAACGAACGCAGTTTCGGCGAGAACCCCAAACGCCCGTTCGCCCGTCTGACAGTCGGGCTATTAAGGCAGGTCTTAACTTAAGGGAAATAGTTGAGTTGAGAATGCATTATTTGATGATGAGCATTTTTAAATTGTCCTTTTCTCACTATCTACACAGTAGTTATGAATGGCTGTCGTATTATTGCACACAAATATACAGGATATTCTCACGTCTTATTAAAAAAACAAAAAAACACACACACACACACATACACACACGCGTGCGCGCGCGCGCGCACACACACACACATACAATACACGCACAAACACGCGCTCACACACACACGCACGCGCGCACACACACACGCATACAGACACACACACACACACACTCTCTCTCTCTCTCTCTCTCTCTCTCTCTCTCTCTCTCTATGTTTTAGAGCCTGCAATTTCTTAACGGTTTTGTACTTTCTGAAAACCGTGTTGATAATAAGATTGTTGCCTACATCCAGAGTCGGCATGACATAGACAATGTACAGAATAGCTTTGTCAAAGAGGCACGGTCAATGCTTTTTTAAAAACATCTAAATGACGAATATTTTATGTTTTAGTGTTACCTGTACATCAGTTGGCACTGAATCGTCCTCTAGAGCCAACATACCCAATACCTAATTTGTAATTTGTTTGAAGAATTTTAATCATAGCATGGAATTTCAGCCATACCCTGGGTGGGCAAGACAGAGATGATGTTCAGAACTACATACTTCACTGATGATGCTTTATATCAGTCATTATAGTTATTACGATGATGCTGTCATCCATTTTTCGTTTTGCTAAATGGTACTGTGCTGGTTTCAAGTATGTACATATAATGTAAGTTTTATTTATTTTTTCGTTTTTTGTTTTCGTGATTGATTGTCGGCCGCAATAAAGATATATATATATATATATATCTCTGTCTCTCTCTCTCTCTCTCTCTCTCTCTCTCTCTCTCTCTCTCTCTCTCTCTCTCTCTCTCTCTCTCTCTCACTTCCGGCGCGCTCGCTCTAGCGATCAGACGTGTCCGTGAGGCTCCCACCGGTACGTGCTGTGTATACAAGAACAAAGCGGTAAAATGCCAGTAACTGGACTGCCAGCTACCTTGGAAGTGGTACTCGCCGCTCTGCTGGACAAGGAGTCGCTGAATTTCTGGAAAGCAGTGGGGAAGGAGGTTCCACCATTGTCGTCCTTCGGTTTTCACCCGCTGCAGGTCAGCCATCGTCCTTCCCGCCAGCGAAAAACTCATCAAGAAGAAAAACACCTGCACAGCTGCGACGGGACCGACGAAGACTGGAAGCTTACCGTCATGCGGGAACCGACGTGGATGGTGAGCAGAACATTCCAAACATTCGGCCTCCTCCTTCTCGCGTTGATTTAGAAGAAAATGCTATTATGCCTCATTGTTTTGATCTCGCTGTTGCCGGTGTCGGAGAGTCACAGGCGACTCGATGTGCACGTGCAAATCATGGCGGTCCGGAATGTCTTAGTGCCGAGTCAGGGTCAGATCAGAGCAAGGCAACAGTTACGACAGCAAGTATTGCTCGATCTGAAGATTGTGCCGTGGCAGTAGAAACAGGACATACCATTTCCAACTCGCTGGAAGAAATCCGCAGTGCCTGTGAACCACCCTCAAAGTGAGTCGTGAGAAAGGAGGTAGACTGCGAGACTCAAGTGTGACAGTCAGCAAAGTCGACTCGGCCCGACACCATGCGATGCAACACCGATACATTTTGACTGATCGCCCCAAAGGAAGATGCGTCTCAGCCCATAACACCGTACCAGGTCAGCTCCCCTCCTACCTCACGAAGTCCAACGCATTCGTCCGAGGGAGGGACGGAAGAAGTACCCTGGCTCCCCGTGCGCAACCAACTGCTGCTCCCACAACACCCCAACTGCCTGGACAGCGAGACAGGGCAGCAGCCAGTCGAATATCAGCCGGGTTTGCGAGGTGTTGGTCTGACCCTCGCTTTATGAAGTTGTAGATGCTCCTTTTACAACCGACCCCGCTGACAGGCAAGTCAAGGCAACGAAATGGGAATTAGCAGACTTGGACGAACCCCTGACGATTCAGGCTCCAGTTGGTGGAAAACAGAATTCATTTAACTCTCGCTTCAAGACGTTTTCCCCATTCGGAGATTTGTGTTGAGTCCCGGACACCTTGATTGGAGTATTTGTGTTTCTTTGGGACGCATTGCATTTAAACAGACGGGTGGTCTATACTATACTATTGAATTTCCTTTCTCCCTCTCAACCCTCTCCTCATCCTCCCCCCCACCACCCCCTCTCTCTCTCTCTCTCTCTCTCTCTCCTCTCTCTCTCTCTCTCTATCTCTCTCTCTATCTCTCTCTCTCTCTCTCTCTCTCTCTCTCTCTCTCTCTCTCTCATGTTAAATTGTGTTTGCCACCCCACCTTCACCCTCCACCCCACCCCAAGTTACGCCTTTTAATTATTCGTTGCTGTTGGAGTTTAGTCATCACGTGTCGAGTAGAAAGCGTTTTTCGGGGTCAAGGCACATTCTGGTTGTAGATGCTTGCTCACATTCGAGTTTTGATATGGCTGAGCCTGAAGCAGCGTTCTCTATGCGGTCATGTTGGCAGCGGTGCCATGCATGAGCTCTGGAGGAGTGTGTGGTTCAGCGTATGCTGCTCGCCATATGTATGAGATGTTTCGGCTGTAGTTTTTAGGGTGGGTTGTTTCAAATGAATAGTTGTCGGATGTAGTTTTTAGTTTGTTTTTTATAACTTAGTTGTCGGATGATGTGTGGATGTTTCACGAGTGGGCAGTCATTGCCTTTGCACACCTTTATTATTATTTTATCCTTTATTATTATTTATCCTTTATTATTATTTTATCCTTTATTATTATTATTATTATTATTATTATTATTATTATTATTATTATTATTATTATTATTATTATTATTATTATTATTATTATTATTATTATTATTATTAATATTATTATTATTATTAATATTATTATTATTATTATTATTATTATTATTATTATTATTGTTGTTGTTGTTGTTGTTGGTGTTATTATTATTATTATTATTATTAAATATTATTATTATTATCTTCAGTGTTGTTGTTATTATCATCAGTGTTGTTATTATTATCATTGTCATTACTATATGGGGTTAATAGGTGGGGCACCGCTTTCCTTCTTTTCTTGTTCTCCCTAGTTGCTCTCGGTTCATGGGTCGACAGTTGTCAGGTTTTTCACTTTTGTTCCAAGAATAATTACTGTGAACCAGAAAAATACTGTTATTTCATTGGAGTGTATATATATTTTGGTATTTACCGGTAATTTGTTTTGTTTTTCGACGTGAAACTCTACTCAACTTGAAGTTGAGGCCAGACATTTCTGTATTCGTTGTGATGGGCCGCTGGTGTAAACAAATAACATAATTTGTCGGCATTCGACCCCCACTCCCACCCCTCACCCCCATTCTCACCCTTACCCTGTAAATTGCGTCTTGATTGGCATTACTTAAGAAAGCAAATTTATTTTTCAATTTATCCTTATCGAATGATGCGTAAATGCTCCTTGAGTAAACATGTTACTACTTTTTTATATAACTTCTTGTTACATTAGAATGTTTGATTAAAGAACACAGCTTCCTCCCCTATTTTTGTGCACCCAGATGACTGATTGGTCATCAAAATCTATGAAGTGTCTGTGTGTGTGTGTGTGTGTGTGTGTGTGTGTGTGTGTGTGTGTGTGTGTGTGTGTGTGTTCTTTCTTTTTTCATATACTGATACCTCAAGATTTCTTATTGTGAAGTCACAAGAAACTGTTGCAAACTCTTTGCATAGTAAATCACTATGTATTAGATTGCGATTTATGTTTGTCTGTTGGTTGGATGGTTTGATTTGTTTGTTTGACATGAAATCGTGCTCAGCTTGAAGTTGAAACTAGTTATTTCTGCATCCCTTGTTTTGGGCCGCTGGCCTAGACAAATAAGGTCAAGGTCTCTCTCTCTCTCTCTCTCTCTCTCTCTCTCTCTCTCTCTCTCTCTCTCTCTCTCTCTCTCTCTCTCTCTCTCTCTCTCTCTCTCTCGTGCAGATTGAAGTGGTAAGAGAATACAGATATCTGGGAAATGTGTTCACTACTAAGTTGTGTTCAAACGAGATTCAGAAAGAGTTGGCTTGTAGAGCTAAAGCCGCACTTTTACTTCTGATGAGGTCACCGAGAAAAATTGCACAGGTATCACCAGATGTGTTTTTTTAATTTGATGCACACATTCAACCCATTCTGACGTATGGGGCTGAAATTCTGGGAACTGATGACTGTCGCATTATAGACGGTGTCCATTTGCATGCTCTAAAGACCTTCTTAAATGTTATTTACGCACACCTAATGATAATATGGTTTATGTGGATACTGGTCGTTTTCCTCTTTCCGTTTATGCCAAACTACGCAGTATTAAGTTCTGGCTCAAGATAATAAAAATGGACGAATACCGATTACCCTACATAGTCTAGCAAATGATGTATACATATATATCTAACAGTGAAAAATCTTGGGTTTCCAAAGTAGAGAATATACTTGTGGAATGTAATTGCGAAGAGCTCTGGTTGAAATAGCGGGTTACGAACGAGGCAGCTTTATTGAAAAACAGCAGAGAGATACTCATAACTATATTTCATTCTGAATGGAAGTTACGAATCATAAATAGTGATCGGTATTCATTTTACAATCTCTTTAAAACATTGATTGGTACCGAACGTTATTTATATTTTCTTGACAAGACGTTATTTCGAGATGCATACATCAGATTCAGGATTGGGTTATCGGAGTTGTATATCCATAAGTACAGATACTCGAGATGTACTAACGTGTATTTATGTCCATTATGCAGAGAAAAAGAAGAAAATGAAACGCCTTTTCTATGATGTTTTCCAACTCTTAGTGATATAAGGGGAAAAAATATATTTAACTGTCTGGATGTAAACAGAAATGATCCCATTAAAGACTTTTTCCGATATACAAATGAAGAATGTAAGATCAACCAGCATATTATCTATACAAAGCATTCAAGAGAAGACAAGATGCTATAAAACCTGAAGAGCGAGACAGCTTCTATTGTGACTAAAGTTTTTTTACCACCCAAACTACACTTGAAATGGACCGGTGGCCTCATAAATCAAAGTTTTTGTTCGTTCGTTTTCGTTTCGTTTCGTTCTCTCTCTCTCTCTCTCTCTCTCTCTCTCTCTCTCTCTCTCTCTCTCTCTCTCTCTGTCTTACACACACACACACACACACACACACACACACACACACACACACACACACACACACACACACACACACACACACACACACACACACACTTTCACCAAGAAGCCTGGTTTCCCGGCGTTGCCTTACAAACGGGGAAGCATACGACCAAAACATGAAAAAAGCAGAATGCGGAATCAGTGCATCGGTGGGTAGAGCGGATTGGATTGTATTGATGAGCTGTTAGGGTCTCTCCTCCTTTGTAGGCTATGTCCGGCCATTATCCACGAAAATCACAAGATAATGTTAGATTAGAGCAAGTCAAGCAACGATTCCCGACCCTAGTTTAAAATCGCGCGTGAAGACGCGGTATGTCTATTCTTATCCCCACTCCACGCGATGTAGGGTGAGGCTAACATGAGAGGAGAGGAAGAGGAAGGTCAGGGGTCACATCATTCTACGTGGAGGAAGACGTGTCAGGATGAAGGCGGCGTCACAGGCGGAACAGAGTTTCTCTGGGCTGGTCTCTTTTGGCAAGGCGAAGGACACGCCTTGGCTAGACTTGGCGGCATTGTAGACCTCTTCAAACATTTAGGATATCCAGGACGGTGAGCATGGGGATGAAGATAGGCGTGACGCTGTGGTTAAAAGTGGGGTTGACGGTGAGGATAGGGGTGGGGTAGGGGAGAGGCTAGAGATGGGCCATGAATGTGAATGCAGTGATCTGACACTAAAAATGACTGTCCCCTGCCGTAACTGCCCACGCCTCTCACATCCTTCTTCCTGCTTCCTCTGTCGCATTTGCGCAGGAACTGTTCAACCTGCTGCGTGCACGATAGTAATAACTTATTCAACAGGCCCTACATGAGGAAACTGTCCGTCTGTGTGTCTGTCTGTGTGTCTGTCTGTGTGTCTGTCTGTGTGTCTGTCTGTGTGTCAGTGTGCGTATCTGTGTATCTATCTATATGTAGGCCTATGTGTGTCTGCCTATGTGTGTGTGTCTACGTGTGTCTGTGTCTGTTTCTGTCTTTGTGTATCTTGAAAAAGGAGGCCGGTGTTGGACTCGTTGATGTAGAGAAAAGAAGTAAGAAGACTTTCATCCAACTTCAGAATTTTATTAGCAAAGCTTTCGGGGCCAAGTAGGCTCCTTCATCAGTGCAGTGAAAAGTCTACACGCGATCATGTATATTTTACCGGAAACAAGCGGAGCCAGGAATTACGCGTATTCCTTAGGCGTTTTAGTGAATACGCGAAAAAAACTGTTTCACTCGGGAATTACGCGTAACCACTGAAATTTCCAGTGATTACGCGAAATCCCTGAAAAACGACCCCAGTTATTACGCGTAATCCCTGACACTCTGATACCGTGTACTTTAATGTATTCTTGCATTTTTTATGCATTTTTTAAATGTTGGTTTTGTAGTGCCAGAAAATATGTTTCAGAAATAAATAATTGTGTTTTGAAATGTTGATCTGGTATTGCAAATACATCATATTGCTTTTGTAGTGCTGAATCTTAAATGCGTTTCCTTTCCCTCTCCATGCGACCAATGCAAACAAAGGCTGGCAGCATGCAGATGATACAGAATTTTATTAGTTCAGAATTTCATTAGTTTATTAGTTTATTAGTAAAAAAAACAACATAGCGTAAAATGCTCAGTTTAAAATCATCGAAAGGTTTGTTTCAAAACAATTCAGAAAAAAAAATTATGGCGGCAAGGAACGTTTGCACTACATTGCCACTTGTTGAAACAATTAAGGCTGCTATGGCAGCGTGAGTTGCACTTAAGCCCGGCTTTAAAGCATCTGCATCGCCTTGTCTGACACTTTTTGGAGCCAGTGCAGTTGCATCTTGTGAAGCCTTGCCCACCCGAAGCCGACTGAGAAATGACCGCCGAGCGCAGTGAAACTGTTTTTTCAGTGTTGATGTCGTCAGTGTGCAGAAGGCGCTGAGGGCAGAGATCGAACTGGTTTCTGGAATACAGACCACTGAGAATACCAGCTTTAACGGCTATCCTGTATTGGTCGGTGTTTTCTCGTTTGTCAATTATGATACCAAGAATGTTTCTGGCATCCCCTCTCCCGCGATCGACCTGAGGAATCGGCACGGTAACATTGTCTCCCGGTTGGCCAGCCTTCAGATCTATGCGACTTCTTTTCACCATCCTTTCTGCTTGAGAAGCTTGAGCATCGACTGCTGCACGACGACGCTTTTTGATTGCTTTGATGTTTTCTGCAACCGTGAGGCTTTCATCAGAAGAAACAGGGCTGTCAATTGCAACATCGTTGGCAGTGTGGTTGTCAGGATCTTGTGCTGAGACTTGCTGACTTGTCACATTGTCAACAGTGTAGTTAGGATCTTGTGCTGAGAATTGCTGACTTGTCACATTGTCAACAGTGTAGTCAGAATCTTCTGTTGACCTGACTGGTGCGTAAGCAAGAAGATCCTCCTCAGTCTCCATACTAGCAATCACTTCAGCAGAAGAAACAGGGCTGTCAATTGCAACATCGTTGGCAGTGTGGTTGTCAGGGTCTATTGTTTGTGCTGAGACTTGCTGACTTGTCACATTGTCAACAGTGTAGTCAGAATCTTCTGTTGGCCTGACTGGTGCGTAAGCAAGAACATCCTCCTCTGTCTCCATCCTAGCAATCACTTCCTGCGGTAAAGACGAACTAGTAAGCCCGACACGAACATCACAGCCAAACATCGCAGAGTACGGGGAACACTTTATGCCAGAATGGAGAGCACTGTTTTTCTGAAACTGAACAAACTTGATGCCTGTGGGCCAGTCTTGTGAGTCGTTGTCAGCCATCCATGCCACCAGCATATCCTTAATGTCACCATTTGCACGTTCAACCGACCCTTGACTTTGGGGATGGCGAGGCTTCCCATGCACCAAGCTTAGGGTGGGCTAAACTTCCTTCAACTCTGTAATAACTTGTGCAGTGAACTCGGATCCGTTATCGCTTTGTAGGATAACGGGTGCACCAATGAAAAGAAAAATAGCCAACAGATAAAAAGCTACCTCTGCAGCTCTTTTAGACGTCAGGGCTCGAAGGATACAACACCTTGTCATGTGATCCTGATAAACCATGATCCATTTTTTGTTGGCTCCGCTCATGCTTTGCATATCGATAAGATCAATCTGGGCTCTTGATGAGAACTCTTTTGTCAGGATAGGACGAACCACCACGCCCTTCGTCATCGGTCGTTTTCGTTTGTTTTGGCATTCTTGGCAAAGCGATTTGAACAATTCAACTGCCTTCAATGGAATGTTGGCATATTTCTTTTGTAGTTCATTTAACATCCGGTCTCTTCCGCCATGGCCAGTATAAATGTGGGCGCTCTTAATGACGTCAAACGTATCCTCGATGCTCACGTAGTAGATTGGTGACTCATGTGGCGTCGAACGTTTCTTTATCAGTCTTTCTGTGGGCCCGCACTGCAGCACTTCATACCTGAAAACACTATTAACATATTTTTACGTTTCACAAGCAGGCTGCTTTATTACTGATCATTGCTTACACACACTGCATCGGTGTCATTATCGTCGTCGTCGTCATCATCAGCGTCGTCATCATCAGCGTCTTCGTCATCATCATCGTCGTAGTCATCATCATCATCGTCATCAGCGTCGGCGTCATTATCGTCGTCGTCGTCGTCATCATCATCATCGTCTTCGTCATCATCATCGTCGTAGTCATCATCATCATCGTCATCAGCGTCGGTGTCATCATCATCGTCTTCGTCATCATCATCCTTCGTCATCATCGTCGTCATCATCATCATCATCATCATCATCGTCATCATCATTAGCGTCGTTGTCATCAGCGTCGGCGTCATCATCATCGTCTTCGTCATCATCGTCGTAGTCATCATCATCATCGTCATCAGCGTCAGTGTCATCATCATCGTCTTCGTCATCATCATCCTTCGTCATCATCGTCGTCGTCATCATCATCATCATCATCATCATCATCGTCGTTGTCATCAGCGTCGGCGTCATCATCATCGTCTTCGTCATCATCGTCGTCGTCATCATCATCATCCTCTTCGTCATCATCATCGTCGTCATCATCATCATTGTCGTTGTCATCATCATCGTCGTCGTCATCGTCATAGCCGTCGTCATCAGCGTCCTCGTCATCATCATCGTCGTCATCAACGTCATCGTCGTCGTCATCAGCAGCAGCAGCAGCAGCACCACCACCACCACCACCACCACCACCACCACCACCACACCATCATCATCATCATCATCATCATCATCATCATCATCATCGTTGCCGCCGTCGTAGTCATCACCCTCGTCGTCATCAGCGTCATCATCATCATCGTCGTCGTCGTCGTCATCATTGTCGACGTCGTTCTCATTAAAACCTGAGACTGACGAAAATACTAGACTGAATTCGAAGTGAAAACTTACTTCTCCAGATAGTAGTAACCGAGCCTCCCCTTGCTTTGCGGATTACCAGCAGCTGCTTTCAAGTCATCGATGATCTTCTGGTAATCTCTTTTTGGAATTAACCCTCTTTTGTTTGCATTAAAATGCTCGGTGAGAGACTTCGTAAATTTCTCCTCGATCGGCATCTTGTTGAGACAGGTCAAGAATGAAGCATAAAGCAAGGGGTCAGACCAATGGGAAAAAACGCAGGCCTATACGATAAGCCAAAGAATCCGGGGAGCACAGACACAGTTCAAATCTGAGCTGCATTCATTGAAATGGTAAATAGCACAATAAGAGCCATTAAGTACTGGTTTAGACAACAGAAAATGCCACAGGACAGATTACCTAGACAGACACTTCTAATGTTGGAAGGTACATCAATTCCTGATGAGATGAATTGGTTAAAGTTTGTCAGAGATTGTTTATGCAAGTCAGGGTTTGCCTTTGTTTGGTTAATCGAGGTATAGAGAACGAAAAGGGCTTCCTGAAAAAATTAAAAGTCAGGCTACAAGACTGCGTCACACAGAATTGGCACAGTAAAATAAATGATAGCCAGCGTTTTCTATCATACAGTGTCCTTAAAGACGCGTTTGATTGTGAAAAGTACCTGAGTAACTTAGAAATAGGAATATGTGTACACTTTAGATTAGGTGTAAGTGGTTTGCGCACTCCTCAAGCGTTTGGTGGAGATGATACGCACTGTCTATTCTGTATAGATCAAGTAGAAGACGAAGCTCACTTT
>JAWQFJ010016390.1:35000-43090 GCA_034096865.1 Theodoxus fluviatilis | reverse complement strand
TTTCATCAAGGTCCGTCCATCATTCACTTTCCTCTGGAGACGTCTGCTTTCTTTCCTTCTTTTTTCGTTAGCGATTGAACTTCTTTTCCCCGGAATTTGCACGGTTTCCAGCGTCTTCTCTTAGATGAAAGTGTTCATTTGTGCACTCCATCTATTTGTCGCAGCCATGGACGATTCATTTCTTTAAAGCGAATTTACTTGGCGTAGTCTTTTGCAAGAGACGCATGATTTCAAGTTGCAATATCAATGTTCTTATTTTCCAAAAGTCATTGCTCTGAAAGAATTGTAAGTTTGCTTTTGAAAAGTTAACAACGCATGTACTTTCAAACAAGGGTCTTTGGTCTGAAATCAGTTCATATCAAATATACAAAAAATTAGAACGTTGTAACGAGGACTGCCGTGTGAATGAATGAATGGTCTATTGATTTTCTTATTCTTCCACGAGCGGAATGAATAAAAGCTTATGATTGAAAGCTCGCGGCCGACGAATTCAGAGAGTTTCAAATGTTTAGATTTCATGAATATGTTTTAAACAGCCCAACACGAAAGAGTAAATACAACATACTTCACATTTGGATCGTCGAGGAGTGTTCAGAAATTCGAATGTTAAATACTCTCTAAACACCAAAGTTCCAGTTCTAACAGCAGCAATCCGTTCTCAGTGGGAGTCAGTCCTTTCTACTTCCCTCTTGGGGGAGAGTGTGGTTTGCTGATTATAACGCAATAACAACAATATTGCATACAATGACTGGGTTTGAGTGAGCTTGCTAATACAAGAGGGTTTTAATGCATGACTTTTTGATGCAACCGCGAACTGTCACTGGCTACTCTAACGTCGTTGTGTTCATGACAGCAGAGGAGCGTTTCCTTCAGAGGCGCGCCACGTGGAGGTCCTGTGTGACCGAGACCCGGTAAAGTTCGTCTGGTCTATTTCAGTAAACATCTGTCGCACACACAAAACTCACCGACCTCAGTCCTCGCCAACAGCGGTTAAGACGCCCGCCTTGCGGCTAGCTGGTGCAGTGTTCAATCCTGCACTGATTCTAGAGTTACATCCTTGGGCAAGGTGCTTAACCCTCGTTGCCTCTCCTACCCAGGAGCAAAACCGGGAAGTGGGCGCTGCGCTGTGGCGACCGGGGGTGAAAGTCCCCCAAAACAAATTTACATGTGAGCAAGAAATTACATTGTTAGGGGGAAAATGCTGTTGTTAGGATATATTGCAATGACAGCATCATTTTGGACTTAACGTTATTGTTTACTCCCGCAAGTGTTTTAAACCTTATATTAGCAAAACAAATTAAACGTTTTCCAAGCAGATGAGGAATATTTGGCCGAAATACACATGAAAAAGACTCTTAGGTATACCTAGAATAGACAAGGAAAGACAACACGCACACAC
Organism: Theodoxus fluviatilis; assembly: GCA_034096865.1. Taxonomy (NCBI): domain Eukaryota; kingdom Metazoa; phylum Mollusca; class Gastropoda; order Cycloneritida; family Neritidae; genus Theodoxus; species Theodoxus fluviatilis. The sequence goes on along the minus strand of JAWQFJ010016390.1, from coordinate 41,691 downwards.
CCAATGACGGAAACACAGATTAAAACAATCGGATATGTAGAGGAACATGCAAAAACACTGACAGGAACTCAGACACAATGTCAGGCTAACTACATGTGCATGTGTATATCTATACAAAGATAGCGGTTCACCAAAAGGTTCAATTTAAATCTCTCTCTCCCTCTCTATATCTCTCTCTTTCTCTTTCTCTTTATTTCTCTTTCTCTCATAGTCTCTCTCTCATAATCATAATCTTTCTCTCATAGTCATAGTCTCTCTCTCTCTCTCATAGTCTCTCTCATAGTCTCTTTCATTCTCTCTCTCTCAAAGTCTCTCTCTCTCATAGACTCTCTCTCATAGTCTCTCTCTCTCTCGAATAGTATCTCTCTCTTTCTCGCTCTCTCTCTCTCATAGTCTCTCTCTCATAGTTTCTCTCTCTCTCTATATATATATATATATCTCATAGTCTCTCTCTGTCTCTCTCTCTCTCTCTCTCTCTCTCTAATAGTCTCTCTGTCTCTCTCTCTCTCATAGTCTCTCGTTCTCTCTCTCATAGTCTATCTCTACCTCTCTCTCATAGTCTCTCTCTCTGTCTCTCATGGTCTCTCTCTCTCTGTCTCTCTCTCACAGTCTCACTTTCATATTCTTTCTGTCTCTCCCTCTCTCTCATACTCTCTCTCTCTCATACTCTCTCTCTCTCTCATAGTCTCACTCTTTCTCATAGTCTGTATCTCTCATAGTCCCTCTCTCTCATAGTCTCTCTCTCGAAGTCTCTCTCTCTCGAAGTATCTCTCTCTTTACTAGTCTCTCTCTCTCATATTCTCTCTCTCATAGTCTCTCTCTCTGTCTCTCTCTCTCTTTCTCTCTCTCTCTCTGTCTCTCTCTCTCTTTCTCTCTCTCTCTCTCTCTTTCTCTCTCTCTCTCTTCTCAGTCTCTCTCTCATAGTCTCTCTCTCATAGTCTCTCTTTCATAGTCTCCCTTTCATAGTCTCTCTCTCATAGTATATCTCTCATAGTCTATCTCTCATTGTTTCTCCCTCTCTCATAGTCTCTCTCTCTCATAATCTCTCTCTCTCATAGTCTCTCTCTCATAGTCTCTCTCTCTCTCTCTCTCTCTCTCTCTCTCTCTCTCTCTCTCTCTTAAACGCTTGGGATGTTGAGAATACCTCTCGCCAATGCACTGATATCGGTGTTGATTTGTTCAATTGTAATGGGCCGCTGGCCTGCACAATAAACAAGTTACTTCGTTAGTTCTCTCTCTCTCTCTCTCTCTCTCTCTCTCTCTCTCTCTCTCTCTCTCTCTCTCTCTCACACACACACACACACACACATACACACACACACATGGGCCGGTGGTCTGAGGAGATACAGTTTTCATTCTCTCTTTCTCTTTCTTTCTCTCTCTCAATCTCTCTCTCTCTCTCTCTCTCTCTCTCTCTCTCTCTTTCTCTCTCGCTCACTCGCTTGTTCACTCCCTTTCTCATTTGCATGCTTGCTCTTCTTGTATCAATGCGTGTAGATTGACAACGTGGTAATTAATATGTTCCTTACATCTTACATCATAATCTTCGGAATTAGATTCTGCTGTCTATGCCACAAGAAGTTATTGTTGTGCAGGTAACAAAACCCATGTCTCTGATGATTGTTGCGGTTCAGTCAAGACAAGTCACTATATTGTCCAACTCACCAGAGAGGGAGAGAGATATTAAAAAAACGCCATGAACGTGACTGATAACCTCGTCCACTTCACTTTATTAAGTCAGCAATAATTCACCTGTCGTCACGACGCAATGTGATACAACCATCAAAAGGAAATTGATCTGCCAACACTGGGAAATTAGGACAAAGATACATGGCACATGGAACACCCAGCTGTGACTGATTGATGTTGAGTTATCCAGGCTTAACGCATGAGGGACAACACCTTCTTGGCATGAAAGAAATGCGTATACTTTCCAAGATTTCTACACAGTCAGACACTCTGCTGTGGTTGACCAATGTTGAAGTATCGAGGCTGAGCACACGAGGGGCAACACCCTTGGCATGAAAGAAATCCGCACCAAAGATTAAAATCTTTATCCGCCAAAGATTATAGGTTACACAAAGATAGTTCATTAGCTCATTGTCGTGAGGATCGAGACACGTTGCGCCCCAAGCGGATGGTAGTATTGGTGAATCAAGGAAAGTTAATCACACCTCTTAGCGACATGTAAAACTTCTTGTTTATCAACGGTTTTTGATGCGTTCCGATCATGTTTGTGAATAAATTTACTGTGTAATGTGTAATAAAATGATTTGCTGCAATAATGGGGGTGTTTTGGCTTTGTTTTTTGTAGCAGGCGTTGTGAAATCCAACTCGACCTAGATCTACATGGTATTGTTTGAATGGGAACGATCTATTTTTCAATATTATCTAAGAATGCAAGCTTGTTTATCAACGTATACACCCCTGTGGAATATCTTTAGGAAATGCAAAGCAATACATACCTGTCAAGAAGGTGATTTGCGGCCAGAAAATCATTCGATTAAGTGAATTCAGTTGCCGCTTCCGGAAAGATTTTTAGTTACAATCAAGCGTTGCCATGTGACCTGCATTTCGATTGTTAAAAAGTAGGACCTTTCAATACCTTTTGATGCATTCAACATACAGCTTTGATAAATTAATGCTGTTCATGGCTTACATTTTCTTCGGATGGGTTTCTAGTATCCCAAAATATAGCTTTTTCTGCGCGAACTGGAGAGAGCTGCCGCCATTGAACTGCCCAAAGTGTAGACATATACGCCATATCTACACGAAAGCAGTCCTCTGATTGGTTCCCTGAATAGAATCCTCCAATCAGCAGGCAGCTTTCTTCGCCGTCTTGTCACTAAGCGGTGTGAGTACACTTTCCTTGATTCACTCCTACTACCGTCCGCTAGGTGCAGCGTCTTGTAACTTTTAAGAGCAAAAGCTCGGCATGAGCTATCTTTGTGTAACCTATAATCTTTATCCGCACACAGTCCCAAAGTTTCTAATATGGAGCCACACACTCTGTGTGGGACAGACTCAAAAAAGTATCAGATCTCGGACACCCCTAAAATCAGTATGTCAATTCAAACTTTATATAGGAAAGCATCTCTTATTTCAACAGACAGTTTTTTTCTCTCAGAAGGAGGAAAAGCAGTGCAGGCTAAACAGAGGAGCAGCGTTGTAAATGTCCACGCCTGTCATTTGTTCTCTCAAATATTCGCGAGAATCAAACAGAAGCAATCGATGTTTTATTTCTTGGGGAGCAGCAATTACGACAAAGCACCAGTATTCAATGAACAGACCATCTCCACAACGGGTAACTTGTATGACGACTTCGTCGTCAACATATAAAATAGACCGTGTTATAAGGCAAAAGGTAAAACTTTTAATTAGCAATATCAGATGCATTTCTTACATGCTTATTGCGAATGGGTGACAAACACCGATAGGAGACTGATGCCTTTTTGGAGACAAAGTTTTAACTAACTTACGTATCTGGGCTGAGGATTACATAAGCTGTAAATAGTTTGGACAAATGGTAAAGATACCAAAGACACAAATGATAAAATGATACGTTAAATCTAATTAAAGGAACTATCTCTTAGATGCATGTTCTAGCAAACAGAATATAATTATTTGCTATGGCTACTTCTTAAAGTCAGATTTGTACTGTCTCTGGGGAAAACGCATGTGAAGTTTCGCTATCATTGTAGCGGTCACCATTTAAAGCTAGAGCCATTTCTGAAATGGTGTTGAAACTAAAACTCGCAGCAAACATTGGACCTATCAGATGCACCCTTACTTTCTGCATGCTGTCGCTCAAAAATGTCTACTTTGGGGGAAATCCCTGTAATAAATAAAAGCCAGCCATGAGAATGCACTTTCAAAAATGACATATGCACACCTAGGTAGATAGCGTGACGAAACATGCAAGCATTGTCCTTAAGACCTCTTCACACGTGGAGACATTTCTGACAACTTTGCTGTTTCCATAGAAAATGTCGCGCTCACAAGCCCCACAAGCAATGCTCTGTCAAGTGTTCATCCAATAGAAACACGTACCATTTTTCATGTCCGTCGAACACTCCCTTGGACATTCTCTCGAACAGCCAATCAGATGGACTCTTGCCTGTGAATCAGTGGTGAACAAAGTGTCCAACAATGTCCAAATGGCGGCCTCGCAACGTTCAATTCGAAATGTCTATGGCTTCTGCAACTTCATCTGTCAGTTGTACAATGTTCCGACACCTAAATGGGAATTTATTTCGCAGATCTTCATCACCGTGTCTTTCTGGATGGAGGCATTTCGTATCGTCTCCCTATGAGCGGCGGCTTTGGTATTGTCAACAAGAAATGGAGAAAAACATACGCTGTCTCCGTGATTCCGTTATAAACATGGCATACATGGGAACAGCTTTTTATCCTGTGTAGGAGGATGAAGGAACTTTCGGTATTAGACAGACGAAAAAGTGGACAACAGACAATGCTCCATCCATTTTCAATGAACATTCTAGAGAAAGTGAAAAATCGTTCATCACGACAGATACCTGTATATAATGTTCATTTGAAACAGACACCTTACACAAGAAAGGCAACAGTTTGGAATAAAGGGTCATGATTGAATGCATGAGTGAATGCATGCATGCATGAATGAATGAATAAATGAATGAACGAACGAACATACGAATGAACGAATGAATGCACAAATACATCTCTCTATATATAAGTGAGCTGTCTGTCTGTCTGTGTGTCTGTCTGTCTGTGTGGCACTTATACGTTTCCACAGTTTTATTCCAATCAACTTGAAACTTGGTATGGGGTTAGGTGTGGGCCGGGGTCGGATCAACGTAGGGTTAACAAAATGGTGTTGCCATGGTAACCGGAAGTGGGCACAAACAAGATGGCCGCCGAAAACTCAAAGTGCTCCGATTTGACCGAAATTTGGTGTGTGGGTAGGTAAAGTCAGATGATGAAGATCTGTGAACAAATTTTTTGGTTACCATGGTTACGTGACGAGAAAACAAAATGGCGGCTGAAGAATTTGGAGGACTGTGTCGAAGGCGGCGAAGCCGCCTGAGACACAGGAGTTCCCATCGACTTAAAACTTGGTATGGGGTTAGGTGTGGGCCGGGGTCAGGTCATGGTGGGATTAAAAAATGGTGTTGCCATGGTAACCGGAAGTGGGCACAAACAAGATGGCCGCCGAAAACTCAAAGGTTTGACCAAAATTTGGTGTGTGGGTAGGTAAAGTCAAATGATGAAGATCTGTGAACGAATTTTTTTGGTTATCATGGTTACGTAATGAGAAAAACAAAACGGCGGCTGAAGAATTTGGCTTTGTATGTGGCTTTGGCGCTTTGCACAGTGCCTAGGCGCGAAGCGGCTAGTGAATTAATAAATGAATAGATGAATGGGTGGACGACTGAATGTATGAACTAAATTTTACGGGCTATCCGCTTGTGTAGGCTTTGTAAGACCATTGAGAAGGAAATCATTCAAGTTGTTTACGGTAAGAGGAAATCAAGTCCCGAATTTCCTAGTGATTCGCGTTTTACGAATCGCGTAGGGAGACACGGTAGGTTTGCATACAACGCCGCTGGTAAATGCAATTGTGAGAAACAGAAATCGGTTAATGCCACACCGAAACAATAAGCAGCGAAGATAATACTGCGTATGGTGGAGCAGTAGCTTGTGAAGCCACGGGCTGTTTGAATGTCCATCTTGCAATCAGACAAAGCGCTCCAATTTCGTTTACACTCATGGAAAATGCATGGCACTTATTACAGAAATCGCATTGGCTTAAGCAGAGACTGCTCTGCAAATACGACTCGGCTTTCATCAGGACATCTCAAGATCAGTAGGAGATCATGGCAAGCGCGCTCTCAGGCTGCCTTTCTTTGGAGGAGGCGCTGCGTGTTCATTTTCTCTTTCCATGCGGCGGTGGAGAGGCAGGGCACGCCACACGTCCTCCGTGCCTGGAAGGTCTTGTCGCGCTCCCAGCGGGAGTTGAGAGCCGTTGGAAGACGTCCTCTGTTATCACAGTCACTCGATCTCCGCGCGCAGTCAAGGCCGACCCTCGTGCGAGGATCGCTCACTTCTGCTCGCCTGTTTGCCGGCCATCCCAGTCACTCGAGGCTGTCAAACACCCCCTGTTTGTTCTGCAGCTCCACTTGCGGGCCAGGTAGCAAGCCCAGCGATCAACTCTGCGATGTTTGAAAGACGATCTGCGCCTGGTTGGCCTTAAAGAATGCTGCAGGGAGATCGGCATTGCAGAATGCGGTGTAACGGGTGCGCCCGGGTAAAACGGTGCTCTGATCAGACGACCTAGTGCGCTTAATCAAGAGGTATTGCTCGTCAACGCCGGATACGCACCGACAGACCCATTCACACTGGCGAGGATGAAAGATCTGCAGCTCGATACGCTCAGAGGGACCGATTTGATTTGAAAGGGCGGAGGCCTATTGATTCACGCACCTGCTGAGAGCTACCCCGACATAGCCAATCAGCTTGTGTCATATAAAGCCATCGATGAAAGTCACACAATGAGATAAAAAGCTCTGAAGTCTACTCTAAAGAAATAGTCGGGCTGGTTCCAAGATCCACATAGGAGGTAAGTGTCCTCTCTTGCATTTACTCTCATATTAAGAGTTAGCTAAATCTACATGGGGCGGCACAGTAATTTAGACAGGCGGGATAGGTGAGC
>JAWQFJ010016390.1:15000-27500 GCA_034096865.1 Theodoxus fluviatilis | reverse complement strand
CGGCATGTGGTAGGACCAGGACAGGTTCACGCTGTCGACGTAGTCTGCCACGTCTTCGATGAGTAGCTCCACTCTGCTCACATCTTCTTCTTTGTACTTCTGTGGGCTGCGAGAAAGAGTGTCTGCCACGACGAGCTGCTTTCCCGGCACGTACTCTGCGATGGGGTTGAATCTCATGAGTCGCATGAGCATTCTCTGGCATCTGACTGGGGTGTCCTCAAGGTTCTTGTAGTTGATGATGGGGACGAGAGGCTTGTGATCAGTCTCTAGCTGGAAACTGGACAGGCCAACCAGGTAGCGGCTGAACTTCTCACAGGCGTAGACAGCTGCGAGAGTTTCCTTCTCGATTTGTGCGTACCTGCGCTCAGTGGGTGTCAAGGTACGTGAACAGTACGCTACCGGCTTGAGGATTCCGTCAGGGTATTGCTGTAGCAGGACTCCACCTACTCCATAGCTGCTTGCATCTGCACTCACTGTTGTGGGCTTTCTTGGGTCGTAGAAGGCAAGTGTGGGTGTTGACGTCAGCATCTTCTTCACCTCACTCATGGCTTTGATCTGCGCTGGCCCCCATGACCAGGCTCTGTCGTTCTCCAAAAGTTCTGTCACTGGCCGCAGTACTGTCGACAGGTTCGGCAAGTATCGGCCCAGAAAGTTGATCATGCCCAGAACTCTCCTCAACTCCGTCACGTTGGTGGGGTCTGGCATGTTGGTGATGGCTTCAACCTTGGTCGGATCTGGAGAGACTCCGTTCTTGCTGATGCGATGCCCAAGAAACTCGATCTCTTGCTTTCTCAGCTCGCACTTGTCTGGGTTGAGCTTGAGGTTGACACTGGCTAGTTTCTTCATGACGCCGCCCAGGTGGCGCTCATGGGACAGCTCGTCTTCGCTGTAGACGAGGATATCGTCGAAGAAGCAGACGACGTTGCTCTGATCCTTCAAGATGTTTTCGACTGTGCGTTGAAAAATCTCAGGCGCTGAGGATATTCCGAAAGGGAGTCTCTTGTAAAAATATCTCCCGGATGTTGGGGTTATGAACGTGGTGAGCTTTGCTGTCGAAGGGTCGAGAGGCAACTGCCAGAAGCCTGAAGTCGCGTCGAGCTTGCTGAAGAACGCTGACCCCGATAGCTTGTGCAGAATGTCGTCGAGGGTTGGAAGGATGTACCTCTCCCGCTTCACAGCCAGATTGAGCTTCTTGAAATCTGTGCAAATCCTCACGTCGCCGGACTTTTTCAGTACTGGTACGATGGGAGCGCACCAGTCTGTAGGTTCAGTCACTGCTTCTATGATGCCTTTGGCTTCCATCCTGGCCAACTCTTTGTTGACTTTCTCCAACAGTGGTATTGGTATTCTGCGCGCTTTGTGTAGGCTGTAAGGTTGTACATCGTCTCTCAGCAATATTTTCACTGGGGTGCAGTCGACTGGTTTCTCATCCAGTGCACCGAAGGGTAGCCTGTCGATGGTGTCGATTCTTTTTACGAGACCCATCCTTGTTGACGCTTCTCGGCTGAGAAGATTGTCGGTCTTCGAATTCACGACGAAGATCCAAAGTGGGAATGGCTTATCGTGGACTCTGGTGACTGCTTCGAACTGTCCCAGGCACTCCATCACGCCGCCAGCGCTGCGCAGAATCGTGTTAGATTTCCGTAGCTGTGGTCGTGGACTCATGTTGTTGTACTGGGCTGCCGAAATGACGCTCACATCTGCCCCTGTGTCGATCTTGAACGTGATTTTGCTGTTTTCAACTGTCAAGACTGTAGTCCACGGTGGTTCGTTGTTGGTCCCACTGTTCACTGGCCCAATGAAGATTTCTTCTTGTGTCACTCTGTGTACTTCGTCCTCTTCTTCTCCTCCTCTTTCTTCATACTGGTAGTCGTAGTAGTCGTAGTGGTGCTCTTCCACTGAGTGCATCGATTTGCTTCTGCATACTGCTGCGAAGTGGTTTGGCTTTGAACAATTTCTGCACCTTTTTCCCTGTGCAGGACAGATCTCTGTGTTGCTATGGTGACGACCACATCTTGAGCATGATGATGAGTATCCTCCTCTCCCTCTCTGCGAGAAGTGATTTCCACGGCCGCGTGGACTGCCACTGGTATGCTGGTTCTGCTGACCGCCGCCCCTATGGCCAGAGCCGCCGCCCTGTGGATGATGACTGCCGGATCTGTCACCTCGATTACCGTTGTAACCGCTGCGCCTACCGCCTCTGTGATGGCCCCCACTGGCCCCTCTGCCGCTGTGGACTGCATCGATCGTCTGGCGTTGCTCTGTTAGCTGTGTCTTTACTTGTTCATATTGTCGTGCTGCAGTGATGGCATCTTGAAGTGTCAGTGTCGGTGTCAGTTGGAGCTTTTCTGAGAGCTCGCGATCAAGAACTCCAAGGACAAGACGATCTCGGATTGCTTCGTCTTTGTTCGGTATCTGTGCTAGATTTGCCAGATCGTACAATTCTCTCACGTAGGCTTCTATGGTTTCCCCCTGCTTCTGGTTGCATGAGTGGAACCTGGCTCTTTCATGAATGACATTTACTCGCGGAATGAAGTAGCCATCAAATTTCTCCAGAATAGTCGCGTAGACTTTTCCTTCTTCTTCCGACAGTTGAAAAGACGTCAGAATCTTCTCTGCGTCTGCACCCATAACGTAGATAAGAGTACTTATCTGGATTTCCGCGTCTTCTTTGTGCAGCTTTGAAGCCGTGAAGAATCGCTGGAAACGTTGCTTCCACTCGGGCCATGCTGTAGGATTGCTGAAGTTGAAGTTTTCCGGAGGCTTGAACGGACCCATCTTCACTGTTTCTTCTTAGACCAGTACCACGTGAAAACGGTTCTAGAAAATTCCGCAGCGAGATTAGGATCTCAGTTCGTTCAGCACGCGTACAGTTCACAGTTCACCGCTGTTGCGTTTACCGCTGCCACCATGTTGTGTTCCGAGCGTTGGACTTCTTCAATCAATAAAGACTGGAGGCTTGTTAGTATTTCAACTTTGAGAATTTACTACTTCTTCTTACAGTATATTTCCGCGTGTTCTAGGACTCGACATGGCGCCCGACAATTTTTTCCCGGCGCATGCGCGCATAATGCGTAGACAAAACCAAGTGATAAACTCGTAGGCGAAACCAAGTGATAAACATGATAACACGACATTTTTGTGTCTATTTCTTTTCTCCCTATGATTCTAAAGTGACTTCTCTCTGCTCGGCGTGTTGTAGTTCGCACCTCTATCTGGAGGGGCGTCCATTTTCTGCTACTCTCGTATCCCGTTTGTTTCCATCCTTATAATGACGTTGCAGGCGGCTGGATGCAGTGTGCACATAATAGATGTTGTACGGGATGTTGCCGTCCGGGACATAACACATTAATGCCCTAGGAATCCATTTCTGCAATGTTTCTTGTCAACCCAAACACTTGACATCCAAGCATTTGTCTCCAAAGTAGCATTTTGAAACAGTTTAAAAACCCGACTTGTAGTGCATTAAAGGCCGAGTAGGGGGACATGTCTTTAGATTGAAAATAAGTCCTTTGAATTGGGACACACATCCGTCATTTCATGTAATTTTTATGTTTTAATGCACAAAAAACCGATAGAACCCGGAAACCTTTTTAAGAAAAATAATTTCAAGTAATAAATTGTATTCAATTTTTTTTAAAGAAACTTTTCTATAATTCGTTTCATTGTTTATATTTCGTCATGTTTCAGGATTGTGGTGTGGGTAAATGTTTTTCCTCATTTCCGTCTGTCGGTTCGTCTAGTTGACTTGCCTTGCATCGTTTCGCGTTACCTTGTCAGCATGTCTGCCTCTGCTTGATTTCCTGTCCATTTGCTTGCCGGGGATTTTCCTGCATAGACCACAGCAGCTTTGAATCCAATAGTATTTGAGTCACGTTGCAAACAACGAGCCGGTGAAAGATTACCAACTTTGCCCTCCCTTCAGTTCTACGACCAGATAAACAGCCATGTCAAGTCCCTGTGGAACCCCCGACTCAGTGTTGAATGGCCAGTACACGCAGACTGGCAATAGCACGGAGTACACGTGCCTGACGGGTTTCTACATGTCGGGAACGAAAATCCTCACCTGTTCCTACGACGGCTCCACCTACTCTTGGGGAACAGCTCCAACCTGCAACGTCATCACCGACAACGACTACATCTACTTCACCAGTAAGTGATTTCTCGTTTTCTAATTGTTGCAGAAAAAAGCAATTTCGCCAAGAACTAAAACGTCAGCCCACAATTGGCAAGTGCCAAAAACCAGTGGTCACTATCCTATGCTGCTTTAATGTCAAAACGCGGTCTGCCTCGTCACTGACGAAGGTCTTTAGTGAGCGATCAAAAGCTCATAGAGTAAAATTTCATTTCTCTTGGGTAAGATTCCTCAGCGGGTCGATTTTTACTGTCACGAGATCCACACTCACACACTATTGTCGTAACGGCAGTGTGTTTTCCCTCCGAGTCCATCGACAAAACAGTTTCAACAAAATGGTCAGATGCGTTTTGTAAAGCTGTGCTTATGCAAGATCAGCCTTGGACACACTGAAAGAAAGTAACCGAGTACCTTCTTTTGCTCTGACGAATTTCCCCCATGATCACGCTTTAAAAAAATTGTCATAAGACAATAAGTCAGCCAACAAGCCAAGTCAGTTGCTCCGCCTACAAGTGCCGTCAGTCCTTTCAGAAACGGCTCTCTTCAGGGTCTCTATTTCTTGTCGAGAGAATACAATTGGTCAGACTCCGGTCGTGCTTTTTATTTTCATTTTCTTAGTAGTAATCTAATAGTCTGTGATACCGGCTCACCTCTTTGTCGGAATAACTGACAAAATTCCTTAAACGACTGTAGAGCACACAGTCAACAGGAGTGCATCGTCTCGCGGCAAAAATGTTAAGAAATGTTATTTGTACATGCCAAAAGGTTTCATGCTTGCCATCTTCTCATGTAAAGAATGGGGGTGCCGGGTCGATCGAAATATTGACTGAAAATAAAGAAGGTCTGGACAGCAACCGACAATGTATTCTTTCTCGAGCCAAGGTGGCCCTGAAAAGGGCAGTTTACAGGCAAGCGTATAACGATGGGGGTAGAGCCTCCCGCCCCGGGATGGAGAGCGAAGTGTCACAAGACATGGCAGCTCAGTCTCTGTGGCAGCGGCGAGATTCCGTCCCAGCTGGCAGATATACGCAGTGGTGTCTTGTCTTGGCGTCGTGGCGAGCTTTCGGAATGAATTCCCTCTTCAGGCCAAGTGTGAGAGAGGCTGGTGGGTGACGGCTTAAGTAGGAAATGGTTGGCAGGTGTTCACCTAATGACTAAGAAATCCCATGGGGCGCACGTGCAGGTCGTGAAAAGTTCACTGTTGTAGTGCGCCATGAATCGAGATCTCTATTGGGTCCGGCGTGGTGCGTGTTGAAAAGCCTAATGAGTTTCTGTTCAGTCTCTCGGCGCTGTCGAGTGTCATGCAAGCCGCCCGTGAGCACGCTCACCAACATATCCCCAGCTGAGTGGCCCGGCAAATTAAAATGCTCACTCACTGGCAGAGGTGACTGGTCCCTGACAGTTGCTCTGTGCCCGTTCATGCGTTGGCGTAATGTCTGCCCTGTCTCTCCGATGTACCACGCATCAGGGCACTTTCTGTGGCACCTAATCAGGTAGACCACATCGCTGGAGTGGCAGGAGTAGATGCCCTTGATGTGGTGTCGAACCTGGTCCCTGACGATAGTGGTTTCCGTGCAGATAGTTGCACAGGTGGAGCATCTAGCTTTCTTGCAGGGCTGCAGAGTTTCTTTCCGTCTGTTCCACTGAATGAAACCCGCTTCAGACCAAGAGGTTTTTGAGGTGGGGAGGCTGTCTGAAAGCCAGCACTGGGGGCAAAGAAAGAGCCTGAGATAGTCGCTCGTCTTCGTCCAAGAGATTTTAAAGTCTCTTGAGTCCTCGCCAAAGACTTTCCGCTCCTGGAAAGTAAGTAGCTACGAGTGGGACCCGGCCGGCTTCGGCTTGTCTGTCACGCCGGGTGAGATCTTCCCTCATTCTGGTAGCCCGTCTGAACTGCCTCCTAATGGCTGCGCTCTAGTACCCACTGTGTTCAAGTGTGGTTTCAAGCTTCCGCAAGTGTCTTACCCTGTCTTTCGCGTCGGAGCAAATGCGGTGGATCCGTAGAGCCTGGGCGAAAGGAATAGTATCCTTCACGTGTCTAGGGTGGGAGCTGGAGGAGTGGAGCATATGTGGGTTATCAGTAGGTTTTCGGTAAAGGGAGGTAATCAGCTGTCCGTCTCGGATGTGAACCCGTGTGTCCAAGAATGTGGCTGAGTCCGAGGAGAAGTCCATGCTGAGGCGGATGGTGGGGAAGGCATTGTTCATCTCTTCGTGGAGGTTTTTCGGCGTTTCCTCTCCATGGCTCCAGGTCAGGAAGATGGCATCTATATATCTGATGTACAGATCTGGGTGTAGAGTCCTTCCTGCAAAATTCTTATTCGAGTTTGTCCATTAAGAGATTAGCGTATTGAGGCGCGAACCTCGTACCCATGGCAGTGCCCTGTACCTGCAGGTACAACTTGTCCTGGAAGACAAAGATGTCATGCTCCAAGATGAAGCGGATCAGGGAAGTGATGGTTTCCGGAGAGGGGTACTTGTTCTTTTCCAGGGCGGATTTGGTGGCTGCAATGCCTTCCTCATGGGGAATACTCGTGTAGAGTGAGGCCACGTCAGACATCGTGTTAAACGCCGTTTCCGTCCTGACGAAATATACCAACGTTGCCGGAGAAACAAGAAGAATCCACATGTAAAACTACCAAAGGCATCACTTATCTCAGAGCACTCACGAACAGACTACCCAGATGAAACCATTTAAGTACAGATAGATGAACCTGTCTTTGTCTATTGTTGAGAGCAGAAATGCTTCAGGGGCGAGGATACGAGATTTGGCATGCAGTTGTAACACTGTGGGTGGACTGGTATCTGCACACAGATCTTCCCGGATGATTCTAAGGCAGTTGGGTCTAACTGACCTCTCTCCTCATAGCCTCTCTGATTGCTTGGGTCTGCCGTTGGCTGAGCTTATGGAGTAGACCCCGAAAGCTCAGCAGCCAGGCGGCCATTTCGATGAGGGGAATATCGAACGCTTCCAGCAGTATTTTGAGCTGGAGAATGCGAATAGATGTGTAGGCATTTTTAGCACTATACACATTTCCGTTATCTTAGGGGGTATTTCAGATTTTAGTAAATTTTCTTGCGTTCCATATCATATCTCTCGACAAAGATTCATGTCAGAAATGGTGACTGGCGATTTCGGTTTGGATTTTAGCTGGTAAGCCCTAACAGATATCAAAATATCTAATGTAGAATATATATATATATATATAGAACACAGACGAGGGGGAAAAGGAAATGAATCCTTCTGGTTTTATTACAATGAGCATTCATGAAAATTAGACAGATAATTTACGATAGTATTTGCAGTCTGTTACTGATGTCAGTTTGTGTGTGTGTGTGTGTGTGTGAATGTGTTTATGTGTTTCTCTCTCTCTCTCTCTCTCTCTCTCTGCGTGTGTGTGTTTGTGTGTTTCTGGGTGTGTGTGAGTGTATGCTTGTGTGTGTGCACGCACACACACTGTGTTCCATGATAGTCATTCCTTCTCTACAGCGGCCCACAGCTGGTGGTGGTACTTTCTCGCCGCTTGGCTGTCCTTGCTTCTCATCGCTGCCATCATCGCTCTCATCTGTTGCTGCTGCTGGTAAGTACCAGACTGGCAGACTGATGGCTGACTGGTCAGGGCGGTCGCTGTTGCTGCGGCTGGTAAGTACCAGACTGGCAGACTGATGGACTGGTGGCTGACTGGTCAGGGCGGTCGCTGTTGCTGCGGCTGGTAAGTACCAGACTGGCAGACTGATGGACTGGTGGCTGACTGGTCAGGGCGGTCGCTGCTGCTGCGGCTGGCGGTAGCGGCGTTCCAAGCTGTGCGGATCCTGAAATTGCATCCTTGGCCAAGATGGATGCATTGATGGATGGACGAGAGGACGGATGGACGGACGGATAGATGGACGGGTGGGTGGGTGGATGGATGGATGCATGGATGGATGGACGGGAGGACGGATAGATGGACGGGTGGGTGGGTGGATGGATGCATGCATGGATGGATGGACGGGAGGACGGACGGACGGATAGATGGACGGGTGGGTGGGTGGATGGATGGATGTATGGATGGATGTACGGATGGATGGATGGAGTTATACCGTCTATTCGCCTTTGTAGGCTATGTAAGGCCATTAGCCACGAAAATCACCACAATATGTTAGAGTAAGAGTAATACAAACCACACTTTCCTAAGTTATTCATTTCTTTCGAATCGCGCAGGGAGACGCGGTGGGTCTATTCTTGCCCCCACTCCACAGGGAGACGCGGTGGGTCTATTCTTGCCCCCACTCCACAGGGAGACGCGGTGGGTCTATTCTTGCCCCCACTCCACAGGGAGACGCGGTGGGTCTATTCTTGCCCCCACTCCACAGGGAGACGCGGTGGGTCTATTCTTGCCCCCAATTAACAGGGAGACACAGTGGGTCTATTATTGCCCCCACTCCACAGGAAGAGGCGGTGGGTCTATTCTTGCCCCCAATCCACAGGGAGAGGCGGTGGGTCTATTCTTGCCTCCAATCCACAGGGAGACGCGGTGGGTCTATTCTTGCCCCCAATCCACAGGGAGACGCGGTGGGTCTATTCTTGCCCCCAATCCACAGGGAGACACAGTGGGTCTATTCTTGCCCCCAATCCACAGGGAGACGCGGTGGTCTATTCGCGCCCCCAGTCCTGAGGGGCCAGACTGGCAGATTTCGCCTTTTAGTAATGGCGTGTAATGCACGATGCGAGTGTCTACATGTATATCGCAACATATGTTGAAACATTTTTTTATTGGAGGAGGGTTTGTAGCAGCCGTAGTAGGTGTTCGTCGGGATTTTTATTCTCATGGATTTTTTGTAAATAAGGGCCCGTATTCACAACGGCGATTTATCTTTTTAACACTCGATTTATCCCCTAGCCCCGCGTTATCTTGATCGGTTAGATAAGGTACGCTCGTCAGAGGATCCTAGGTTGCGCTTTGCTATATATACTGGTTTCCAGCCAAGGGAGAGCGGAACAGGCAGTTGGAATCGTCTGAGTTTACAGATAAATTGGGGTTAACATAAATCGCCGATAAATCGCCGTTGTGAATACGGGCCAAGGGCAGTAACTCATTGAATCTTTCAGTTATTCTCTGCGAGATCAGCTAACAGCATTAAGTATTAATAAGTCGTGAAAAAAGATCCGACAATATATCGCAGATGAGCGCCTTCTGCTTTCATAAGTGAATAAGTGGAAAGAAAATGAGATGTCCCCCCCACCCCCCACCCCCCACCCCAGTAATAATAGTGGCAGTGGTGCTAACACTGGTTGCGTTGTTACCCCATGCGTGTTTCTCAAAGTGTCACCATCGCAGTTATTTTTTAAAAAAAGAGGAAAGTTGGGGATGAAATAAGAAAAAGAGCAGTGGAGAGGGGGAAATGGGTGATTAAGGGTTGTATGGCCCGGCAGCCTTTGTAGGCAACGATAATGAATGAATGACGGAATTAACGAATAAACAAATGAACGAACGAATGGATTAATTAATTAGTTAAGTAATTAGTGGAAAAGAGAACCACATTCAAAAGTTGCATCAATGTCTACAAATGTGTGAAGGAGAGCGGGATGCTAGCATACGTATGCAGTCTCTTGAAGCCGTATTAACCCAGCAGGAATGGATGGATGTAGTTTCGGGGCACATCAGCCGAGTGGGCTATACAAGGCCACAACGTTAATACAGATCTACTAGATAAACATATTGACGTAGAAGATTACCTTTAAAGAGGTAAACATATAAATATAGGGGGGAGGGGAGAGATACATGTAAATACATGTAATACAAATCAAAGATGAAAGTAAACTGAGAATTTTTCAAACTTCTAATCACATCAAAGAAATCTTCATATTTTTATTTAAAATTGTTTAACTCACGCTGTAACAGGGCAAATCGGGCAAACGACCCCCAATCTTCTGAGCTCCTGCAGGGGCATTACTCAGGGTTCACGAGTGGAGACAGGACCTGTGTGCCAGCTACACCAAGCCTTTGGAATGCCCTTCCTTTGCTGCTCAGACAGGCTCCATTCCTATCAACCTCCAAAAGAATGTTAGGGACTGTCCTCTTTCCCAGATGACTCAATAATCTGTGGCGCCAGAGAGCGGTGATTCTGCTAATATCGGCGCTCTACAAGTATCTTACATACATTATTTTGCATGCACACACACACACACACACACATACAGAGAGAGAGAGAGAGAGAGAGAGAAGGGCAGGCAGGCAGACACAGCGAGAGCCAGAGAGAGACACAAATAGAGACAGAGAGAGAAACAGAGAGAGACACAAACACACACAGAGAGAGGGGAGGGGGGAGAGAGGCAGACGCAGAGAGAAAGAGAGACAGAGACAGATACAGAGAGACATACAGAGAGAGAGAGAGACAGATACAGAGAGAGACAGAGCGAGAGAGGCAGAGAGAGAGAGTGAGATACAGAAAGAGACATAGAGAGAGAGAGACAGAGAGAGGAGAGTGTGAGAGAGTATGAGAGAGAGAGAGAGAGAGAGAGAGAGAATAGATCCCAAAACTGTTTTATTCTCTTTTCTTACTTTCTCACTACAATCCGCCAACGTTTTGCCCTGACCTAGGCCTTCTGCCGGGCCACACACTGCATGCACAAAGATGGTCAGTTAAGTTTTTATAGCCGAGGGATATA
Organism: Theodoxus fluviatilis; assembly: GCA_034096865.1. Classification (NCBI taxonomy): domain Eukaryota; kingdom Metazoa; phylum Mollusca; class Gastropoda; order Cycloneritida; family Neritidae; genus Theodoxus; species Theodoxus fluviatilis. Next base: position 16,722 of record JAWQFJ010016390.1, on the reverse strand, counting down.
AACGAGTCAGAAAATATAGATTCAACACATAGCACGGACTCTAACATGTTGAGATATGGGAAAAGCCTATTTTGCATGTAAGTGAGTATGAGTGTGTGTGTTTACATGCGTGTGTGTGATTGTACAATTGTCCTGTGCAGGATAATAAAGCTGGCGTATGATGTGTGTGTGTGTGTGTGTGTGTGTGTGTGCGTATGTGCGTGTGTGTGAGTGTGTGCAGGAGAGAAAATATCTTACCTTGGAACCTAAATAGAAAACGGCATGTAAGCGGACAGCCAGAAATGCACATGGACAGCCAGAAATGCACATGGACAGACAAAAAATATGGAAGAGGAGGAAATGGGCAACAACAGACTTCAGATAAAGATGAAAAACCAAAGGCGCGGAAAACACTCTCTCCGAAGGCCTACTTAGAGCCAGCAACATTTCGCCTCTACTGTTTGTAGCAGGCTCGGTTTGGGTGTGAATTCCGATAAAACCAAGGTTTTAGTGTTCCGAAATGGTGGGTTTCTTGCCGATCATGAAAAAATGGGTATTAGATGGCAAGAGGTTGGAGGTCGTGAATGAAAACAAATATCTAGGAGCAGTTTTCTCAACACGATTGTCATATAAAACTTTACAACTAGACCTGGTGCAGAGGGCAAAAACGGGTTTGCTTCAGGTAATTAAGTGTGTAAAAAGAGTAGGTGATGTTTCGCCTAACGTCTTCTTTAAACTTTTTGATGCGCAAATATCACCTATCCTCATGTACTCTTCAGAATTGTGGGGACTCGATGACTGTTCGAATGTGCAAATCATTCACTTACAGGCCTTGAAACGGTTTTTACACTTACCTACTCAGGCACCTATGGCGAAACGGGCAGATTTCCTTTATACATCAAACTTTCAAAGCCAAGATGAGTGCAATTAGATATTGGTTACGAATCTTGCGAATGGACCTAACTAGATATCCTCGTAAGGTATACAACATGCTGCTACAGTCTGGAGAGAAAAATTGGGCGCAGGATATACAAACATTGCTGTGTAAACACGATTGTGAAAATTTGTGGAGATTGCAATATGTACAGAATGAGAAGCAATTCTTAAAGGAGCTGCGGGAACGTCTAATAACCGAATATGTACAAGTTTGGTACAACTCCCTTGCAAGCAGTGAAAGGTATGCATTCTATAGGCAATTCAAATGTGTTTTCAGCCGGGAACAGTATTTGTGCACGATTGATCGGCGAATCCTCAAAGATTCATTTGTTCGTTTTCGTGCGGGTTTTAGCGATTTAATCATCCACAGACACCGCTTCACAAATGATCCTCAACGGTCTTTCCTTTGTCCATCATGTAATGAGGAAGATGAAGATGAGATTCATTTCCTGTTTAGATGTCCGACCTACGCAGATAATAGGCAAACTTATGTTTTTAATTTGTTTGATGCAGTTAAACGTGTTGATATTGCGATGGTGCTGGCATCCGACAATGTCAATACGATCAGATATGTGGCACTGTACTTGCTGCATGCATTTAGAAGAAGAAGAGATGCCGTCAGCACAACCAGAGTGATGTAAAAACAATTATGCTGTGATGGGCCAGAGGCCTAAACAAATAAAGTACTTCGTTTGTTCGTTCTCTCTCTCTGGCTCTCTCTGTGGCTCTCTCTCTCTGGCTCTCTCTCTCTCTGGCTCTCTCTCTCCTGTCTGTCTGTCTGTCTGTCTGTCTGGCTGTCTCTCTCCT
>JAWQFJ010016390.1:0-7500 GCA_034096865.1 Theodoxus fluviatilis | reverse complement strand
CGGCATTAAACGACTCAACTGCAAAGTCTGAACGACGTTGCAGGTGAAACGCAGCCTTGCGCAGGCCTTCGAAGAGAGACTTAAACGCGGACCAGGTTAAGCATAGAAAGTCCAATAATGTGTCCAATTATATCAAATTGTATATCACTACATTCCACTCTGCTTGCAGTAAACGGAAATGAATGATATTCTACAACTTACAGTGACTCATTTTCCTTGCAAGATAGCGTATCCTGCCATATCAGCATGATCCGCATTGAAAACGGCTTTGTGGCCGTCCAAGGCCTGAAAAAGAAGCCTAGAGTAGAAACAAACAAACAAAAAATCAGACGACATTCCTTTACGACCGTGTGAATGCATTTCTATACAACTTCCAATGAAGAAAATTCCTCGCGGAATTTCAGTTAAGGAGGAGCATGTGGGGCAGCAACGGGCAACTTCAGCCCTATACTAGATGACCAGCAGGTCTGTCGCGTGCAGGGAATTTATGTCGCTTAAAAACTTACTGCAGAAAACGCATTCACTTATTTAAATCGAAGGACAAGTATAGGATCAAACGGTTCGCAACTTCCCCTGATAGTACAACTGGCCCACTTTTATACAAAACTAAGCATTGACCTTTTCTCATTATGTCGATAATTTTGAGTCAGATCAACAGCTCAAAGGCTCAACAATTTTATTTATGTCTGATCAATGTTTTAGAACGAGTAGCAACGCCTCCTGCCTCGTTTCCCTCAGGACGCGGTCAAGTTCTTTCCTGGGCTCTGGTCGGGTGAGACTGCTTTGGGACGGTTTTGTACATGTTTTACAATATGTTTTCGCCAGTTATCGTTATCATTTTTCCTTTGCTTTGTTTGTAGCACGTGCGTAGAAGATGTCAGCGCATAAGTCATTGAACACTTTTGTACTCTCATTAGTTTCATAACAGTGGGCGTCACAGAAAAACGCGTGATGGATTCCCTTCCATTTTGCTAGGCAGTTCCAGCATTTGGAAACGACAGATCAGCTTCGAGTCGCTTTGTGTGATCCATATACATGTACATTTTACAGCTGAGGTCTGTGCACTAGTCTCTCTCCCTAGCGTCTAACGAACGGCAGCTTTGCCCGACTGACTCTCGATCGTCTGTCCTTCTCCAATTCCCTGAGGTTTCTTCACGCTTCTTGTGTCTGACTTGTACGACTGTTTCGAAGTAGCCTCTTTATGAGTGGCTTTTTGGAGAGTAGCCTTTTGGGGAGTAGCCTTTTGGGGAGTAGCTTTTGGGGGGAGGGAATTCTTGGGCAGTACACGTTCTGCAGGATGTTATGAGTGGAGATATTTTATTTAAGTCAGTTCAAGGTATAGTTTAAGAGCCAGCCAGTCTCAAACCTATCCCTTAGAGAAAACCAGCCAGCCGTTGAAATATTGTGCTAGACGTGAGAATTTGAGGAGAACAAAGAGAAGCTAACATTCTGCTGCATAGCTTGTGCCGAAAATAGAATTGGTCAGTGGGGAGACAAAGGATCCACAACTCGTGATCCAGACCTCGTGACCCAGAACTCGTGACTAACGTGAACAAAGGATCACTCGTGACTGAGATACAAGATGGCGTCTGGAGAGTGATTGGTCAGTAGAGGACACCCCACACAGCTATAAATTCACCCACGGTCCATCTCTCGTTCTTCTCTCTGACGCACTTCTCGCACCTGGGCATACCAGATGGGCGGGATTCCTCACCTCCGCCAGAAGATAAGCGTGGCCAGGCAGCCACGCTTGACCTCCCTCCGACAGCGTCATGACTGAGGCCTGACCCCTGACCCACCACCGGCCTCAACGTGGAAAGCAGATGAACTACGCTTGACCGAACCCCACCGACAACGAGATGCAAGACCCACGGACATCGCTAGGCCTGACCAGCCTACCAGCGTCACGCCTGACCTACCCAGAGCATCGACAAGGAGGGGAGACGGGCGATGATACCCTCCTCTCCCCAAGTGCCAGCTCTAAAGAGTCCTGACCAGACTACGTATCAACTCCCCCTCATCGGCTCATCATTCTACAACCCTGTTAAAAAGACTCTACGCTCATCAACGATCAGCTAAAACTGACGTAAACAGATAAGTGTCTCTATTGAAAGGCTGGCTGGCTAAACATTATATGATTTGATGCTTTGAATTAGTTGTATTAAGAATTATCATTTCTTCTATATTATTAAAGTCATTTTAAAATTCAAACCCCACTCACTTTCTTCTCTGTGTTGTCTCGTTCACCCTTGATTGCATGGAAAGAAAGTGTATGTTACAAGACGGCAAAAAGAAACCCCTTGACAATCTCTCTTGAGTGAGGGATCAAGAGCCCCGTCTCATAACAAGGAGTATCTCGGTTTGATCGGCTGCTCCCCGTGAAAGGCGCAGCGACGCTGATTTTGGACATGCCGAAAAGGAGAGACGGTAGACGTGGTTTTAGGCGTTCCCTAGCCAAGAGGGCTCGCACTGACTTTAATCTCCTTCGACAAGTTGGCGTTTTCTACGCCAATGCAAGTGAGAAGTCGTCAATAGTGAATAATTTCACTGTTTGCAGTGCCCATATCGGTAGCTCTAACTTTGCTTTTTAGGATAGCTTGTCTCAAGTTAGTATTTCAGTGTGTTCTTTAATGTTTTGTCATCAGCATGTAACTCTCGCATTACAGACTAAAGAAGTTGTACTGTATTGTGTAATATTGTGTTTATTGTGTTGTAATGTGTTGTGTTGCATTGTATTTATTGTATTTTATTTATTAATACTGCTCCCAAGTGGACACCACACCCGATCCTACAGCAAACGAAGGGACAACCACTGATATCTTGGACGGAGCAATAAGCATGAGGAGAAGGAGAAGATGATGACGATGATGACGACGATGCTGATAATGATGATGACGATAGTTGTTAGCAGCAACGAGACTGGCATGTGAACGGGGCCTGAGAACCCACTCTATGACAGGACTGTTCATGGTACACTCTAAACTGAAATTTTATCTGAGGAGGAAGCGGAGAGTAGGTGCTGCGTTAAAGTCCTGCTATCGTATTTCACTTTATATATATATATATATATATATATATATATATATATATATATATATATATATATATATATATATATAAAGGATTTCACTCATTTTAGCGACAGGTTATGAGTTCAGAACGTCACCTTTCAATTTCTCTCCTACGGATTCAAGAGAAGTACACAACTATTTAACAATCGCAATCTTGGAATGTTCACCACGCTCGCGGACAAATGAGCAAAAGCGGGTGTTCCACATTCCCATCGCGTGGATTGGTGTCAAAGTGTTGAATAGTCTGTGTGTTTCTTGAGTCTTTTGTCATCATTCCGGACCCAGCCCATGCATAAACAAGGAAAGTGAGAGAGAGAGAGAGAGAGAGGGATAAAACAGCCCTGCAGCATGACCCACGAAGATGATAACGAATAGAGTTTCAATGCCTCTCAGTCTTTCTCTGTAGACTGTGTAAGGTCATTGACAAGGAAATTCACAAGAGCTGGTTAGAGTGTGAACAAGACAAGTCTTCATTTCCCCAGTTATTCGCCTTCCACGAATCGCGCGGGGAGACGCGGTGGGTCTATTCTGACCCCCAGCCCACAGGGAGACGCGGTGGGTCTATTCTGACCCCCGACCCACAGGGAGACGCGGTGGGTCTATTCTGACCCCCGACCCACGGGGAGACACGGTGGGTCTATTCTGACCCCCGACCTCCGGGAGGACAGCATGACAAACGGAACTAATTACGATGCTTCGGTGTATATTTCAGTTTAATGCGGTTTTATATTCAAGAGTGAATCATGCATTTCCTATTCCTAAACATTGATCTGTCGACGTTTATTAACGTTTACTGTTCGGTTGGGATAATGTTACTTGATGCAGTGACAAAACTTTTATAATTAGTTTTGGTGTGAATTATTGTTGGTGTAAATTCGATACATGTCTTGAGTTTTATAGCGACAAATCCATTATAACCAATCTATTTCCTCACATTTCATGTGGCTACGAATAAAGACGTGTTATTGTTGGTTGTTTTGCAGTCATTGCTGCTGTTGTCGTCGCTACAGTTGGAGGAAAGGCTGATGCGCTCACTCAGGAGTTTCACTTTGTTGTTAACGTGTCGTAAATCTGGAAGGATTGCAGAACTGAACAGCGCGTAGGATCGAAGGACAAATAGGTAGAAGTCAACGCAAAGACGATTCGGTCTTTTACAGTTGAGTCTGCAGTAACCGCAAACCCGACTGCCATTCCCAGATTGGACCCTTGTGTCGTCCCACATCATGTCACGCGACAGAGGCCTTTTAAATGACAACAAGAGAAAGAAAGACAGACTGACAGAGAGACAGACGGTCACACAGATACAAACACGCCAACATAATACACATACATGCAAACACACACACACACACACACACACACACACACACACACACACACACACAAAACACACAGACCGAAAAGAAAGAGAGAGAGAGAGAGAGAGAGAAAGACAGACAGAGAGACAGAGAGAGACAGACAGAGACAGAGAGAGATAGAGAGACAGAGAGACAGACAGAGACAGAGATATATATATATAGAGATAGAGTGGGAGACAGACAGAAAGAGAGAGAGAGAGAGAGAGAGAGAGAGAGAAAGAGAGAGACAGAGAGGCAGAGACAGATAATAATAATTTATTCGTACGCACATACCTTCCCTAGACAGGCAAGCTCGTGGCGTTTACAATCCAAAGAATCAACACTCATACAACCACTCAACACCACATTCCTACGAAAACTCACACACTACACACATAAACAAAAACAAAAACTAAGATCCAGTAGAACAAATAGAACAAACTATACAATATACACAGCACTTGCCGGCCAGGTCAAATAAGGCGAAGCAGATCATCGGGAAAGGCGGATCGGAAGAGGTGGGTCTTTAGAGCACTTTTGAACTGGGGCAGAGTGTCAGAATGACGGACTGAAAGAGGGAGACTATTCCAGGTTACAGGTCCAATAGGCCTATAAAAAGCAACGGGTCCATCAACACATTTGGCCTGGGAGCACCCTCATTGTGCGTGTTTTGTTGTGTTCTCAGCAGGTTGCTGATCTGCTTAAGCAATGTGTTTTCTTCTTTGCCAGTATATTACTCAAACACAAATTGATTTTGACAATACTGCTGATCGAAAACGCACAAAAGTTTCTCATTGTTCGTTTTTTTCTTATTGAGATGCTGCAGACGTCTATTTTGTCAAATACATTTAAAAAGGAATAAATGGGGAAGGAAAGGAGGAAGGAAGAAGGGAGGGAAAGGAAGTGGGGAAAATAACATGAATGGAGTGTTGTGGCCTATCTGCTTAGTGGCTAGCCCATAAGTAAAATTTCCCTGCCCTCTATACAGGTCGAACAACAGCACCATCTCGTTCTCGTTTATCGTAGATGTGAAATATTTAGCTGACACTCACAAAACCGCACCAGTAAAAACCCCTACTATCACTTACATGGCAGATGAAACATAAATGTCATAATTCACACAATTCTCGATACATCAGTCAACAGTTGTGTTTATTATCACAGGGGAAATAACACATTACATTAATTTATGAATAAATATTTGATAAAATATCAAACTGGACGGATCATTCTGTCGTTCGTGTTTGCTTACACAGATTTTTAGCATACTTGCCACTTTGGATTTGGTAACAATCATTACTGCGTCCCGACATTGAACTACGCTTTAGCTACTCAATGGGAGAATGGCGAGAAGTACAAGGTCAAGCCAACCTTTGTCCACTACTGGGTCCGCTTTTCACGGTGTCAAGGATTTCCTGTACATGAATGCTGTCGACGTTTTTCATGTGCAATAAATAAACTGTTCAGGTTTGGGGTAAGTGATAACGATGCATCGGTCAATTCCCCACTTATTTAGCTCGTTTTCTGCAACAACAAAAACCTCCCATTGTGCTTGCTCTTGCCCGCTTTGCATAATCGAGGTAGAAAAGTACATATCATCACATAACCAAAGCATAGACTTTTAGCTTGTAGTCGACATCCGCAAAGTATGGCATACATATAGCTAAGGATCCATTAAAGATTATTCGAAATTGCCAGTGGTAAGGTCACACGTACGTAAAGGACACATGAAAACATATTCGACATTGCCAATGGCAGGGTCAAAGTGGTTTGGAAGTGGGATAAATACACAAGCGTACAACATATTTGAATTACTTTGTCCTGCTCTGAACCTCACTAATAATTCGCTAGCGTATTTGGGACAACAAAGCAGCAAATATTAATAACAGGTCAATGTGCGGGAGATGGTATAGGTTATGCAATTTAGTGGGGCGGCTGGTGACGTCACTTGGTGCTGGTGTTGATGGGACGGATGGGGTTCTTGTGAGGCATCCATAGTCCACTCTCCATCGGTGGAGCGCGCAACCTCTGCACGAAGCGCACTTGGTCCTCACGCAGCCCTCTGTTTCCCAAGAACTGCAAGGAAATAGATACACAGAATAAACGAGTAGATAGAACCTCAAGTTTCTTTTTCACGAAGTGCAGATGGTTTGACTACATTCAGCTGAAGAGGAGTTCCTGCATTTATTTGCACGAAGTGTGCACGTATTTGTGTCAACAGATAACACATTAACGCTGTCTTTCAACTGATATCGCTTATGAAACGGGAGTGTCTGGTTTGAGGGCCGTCGTGTAGTTTAGGCAATACTCGCTTCAGTTGTGGCATTATAGATAGTCGACTTAGAACGATCTCAGTCAGCTAAGCATGCTGTTTTTCTCACTAGTTGCTGAATACAATGGGCTAGGTACGACTCATACACAGGATAAGATGCACCTTTTACAGTTGTCATTTACATGTGCAAATATACTTTCACAACCGTCGCCAGGATAAGCATTCAAGACTCCATAACAAGTCATTAATGTTTTCGCTTTAAAGATGCTACAGAAAATCATAAAAGTTTCCTAAATCTCCACGACATTCTTTCTTTGGGGGGGGGGGGGGGGGGGGGGGGCGAGAGTGTATCTGTAGAGACAGTAGATTAAATCTTGCCCGTGCTTAGCCACAGAAAGCTTTGTAGAATGGACATTGGAGCTCAGTTTCGTCATTGATGCAGTCGCAGAATTGTTCAAGTAAAAAATGTATTTTTCTGTCCTCTTGAATATTGATTTTAATTCAAAACGCATCTTTCTTTCAAAGGAGAGACAATTGTTTAGTGTGGTCCATCTTCCAGTGGCTCTCCAACCTTTCTCTCACTCTCTCTCTCTATCTCTATCTCTCTCTCTCTCTCTCTCCATCTCTCTCTCTCTCTCTCTCTCTCTCTCTCTCTCTATATATATATATATATATATATATATATATATATATATATATGAATTCCACCAATCAAGGAATCAGAGCTTGCATTCATCAGGGATTTGAAAAGACGAATGGTTTTAGATTTAGATTTGAATCAGAATTGTCCATGGTCTTAGAAAGTAGCGAAAGAGACGCA
>JAWQFJ010016387.1:0-15112 GCA_034096865.1 Theodoxus fluviatilis | reverse complement strand
AATTCAGATATGAACACATTTGTAAAATGTGATATACCTTTTTCTTATTTTTAAAGAGGTACCAAGTGTTGATAAGTATCCAAGGAGAATAAAATGAAAGTTTGACGTTATTCTGATGAACATTTGCTGAATAATTTTGAAAACAGTGATGCAAGTTCAATGAAGACGAAACTTAGACAATGCGGTTTTAGTGCCCAGGTTCTTGGCGGCTTCCCGCGCCTCTTCTACATGATTTGTCAAAGAAGAACCACGAAGAACTTTTCTTTTATGACATAAAAGACTTTACTCAAGCATGTAGAGCAAAGCCAGAGCTTTTGAATTGTGCTTTTATTTCTCGAAGATATGTTGAGCAGAAGGTGAGTAATGACTTCCACCGGGTTATGCATAATCGATTTGGCTTTTGTTTCAGTAAACTTTTCTCAAAACGCACTTTAAATGTTAATCTCATGTTGTCCACCAGAAACTGCTGCATTTCGAGATCGTAGATGAGAGATTGCACGAATATAACATGTCAGAATACGAAATTGTCCAAGACATGGAATTTGACTTTTGACACCTTGAAACCTGCCCTCTAAAAATAGGAAATTCTCTCTCCCCCAACTCCACTCACTCTCTCTCTCTCTCGCTCTCTCTCTCTCTCTCTCTCTCTCTCTCTTTCTCTCTCTCTCTCTCTCTCTCTTCTTCTTCTTCTTCTTCTTCTTTCTTCCTTCCTTCTGTCTCTTTCTCTGTCTCTCTCTGTCTCTGTCTCTGTCTCTCTCTGTCTGTCTGTCTGTCTGTCTGTCTGTCTGTCTCTCTCTCTCTCTCTGTCTCTCTCTCTCTCTCTCTCAAACTGTCTTTGCGCAGTGCCTTAGAAGACATTTCAGTCAGGGGAAAACAGAAAGGTGTGCAGATATTGAAAACTTTATGGGCACTGAAATGTACCAAAACAAAAGTATTTCGGAAAATGTTAGATGCTCAAGTACTACCGACTCTTTTGTATGGTTCTGAGGTTTGGGGTCTTAGAAAGCACACAATAGTGGAGACAACTCATGCCTTCTGTTGCAAGAGGTTTCTTGGGCTAGACTATAGAACGCCCAATCACATGGTATATGGTGACCTCGGCAGGTATACTCTTTCTATCAACAGCTGCTGCAGAGTGATAAAATACTGGCTTAAGCTCGGCAAAATGGAACCAAATAGACTCCCTAAACAGGCATATCTAATGATGCAGAATTCCTCGATCGAGTGTAGTAGAAACTGGGCAGAGTCTGTTAAATCCTGCCTCAGTTCTCTAGGATATGGGTATGTCTGGATGAACGGAGGCGTAGGAGACGAAAAACGCTTTTATCACAACTAAAACTGCGACTTCAGGATTGCTACAGACAAGAATGGAATGGTGAGAACATTAGAAGTGAACGATACAACTGGTATTGCACATTCAAACTGGATTTAGGTCCGGAATATTATCTCGATGTGCTGGACATCAGGACATTTAGAGACGCATTCATTAGGTTTAGATTCGGTGTAAATCAGCTTGCCTCCAACATTCGATGTATGTATGTATGTATGTATGTATGTATGTATGTATGTATGTATGTATGTATGTATGTATGTATGTATGTATGTATGTATGTATGTATGTATGTATGTATGTATGAATGTATGTATGTATGTATTTTGGCTCTTATATAGCGCCAATCTCACACCTAAAGGCATGCTCAAGGCGCTCAACACGTTCACCCTTTGAATAAAAGAGTTTTTAGCTGTGACTTGAAAGTCTGTATTGAAGGAGATTTCCTCAGTCTGTCTGGGATATCGTTCCAGAGTTTCGGTCCAGCATACGAAAATGCTCTTTCTCCAGATCTCTTGGTGTTGTAGCGTGGCACATGGAGTAATGACTGCGCCGAAGATCTGAGATCCCTCACAAGCTTATAAGTCTTGAGGAACTCAACCAGATACAGCGGGGCCAAACCATTGACGCACTTGAACACATAACACAGTGTTTTGAACACAATACGATATAGAAGGGAGAGCAGTTTACCAAACAATTTAAGTCCATTTTGTCATGGAAAAGACGATGAACAACATATTTTGCTGTCATGTCAGGAATACGATTCTTTTCGGAAAAATACTTAAAACGATACATCAATGAAAGAGAGGAGACATGTACATATTTAATGAGAGGGATAGATGTAAAAATGACTAGAGTAGTGGTCATGTTAATCTATTACACATTGCTATTGAGGAAAAGCTAACTGCAGTGTGTGCGCGAAGGCAGCCCTGTACTTTGATATACATTGCCCAAAGATTTTTCACATACACATACTCTCCCTCCCTCTCTCTCTCTCTCTCTCTCTCTCTCTTTTTCTCTCTCTCTCCCTCTCTCTCTCTATCTCTATCTCTATCTCTCTCTATCTCTTTCTCTCTCTGTCTCTCTCTCACTCGTTAGATTTCATCAGACGCTCAAGACGAGCATTAAACTAGAAGTTGATATGTGAACAACTTTAACTTGGTGTACAAATAATTAATGTTGTTTTAAGTGAAATTGCCTACTGGCGAGTTTTGATATGTCACTGTCTTTCATCCTAAGATAATACTCTTTTGTGTCTAATACAACTGATATACTAATGTTTTTAATGTGTACATATGCATATATTTCTAAGTGATGGGTCGCTGGCCGAAATAAACGAATCTCTCTCTTCTTCTCTGTCTCTTTCTGTCTCTGTCTGTCCCTCTCTGTCTCTCTCTCTCTGTCTCTGTCTCTCTCTGTCTGTCTGTCTCTCTCTCTCTTTCTTTCTCTCTCTCTCGCTTGCTCCCGCTCGCTCTCTCTCTCTCGCTCTCTCTCTCTCTCTCTCTCACTCACTCTCTCTCTCTCTCTTGTTTGAAATTATTGTCATTAAGATGAATTAGGTCCGTATACATTTTATAGGCTTTAGGTATGTAGATACGCTTTGCCCAGTCGTGTCTTAAGTCTGGACACTGGAAAGGAACCTCCGGATGTTGTGTGACTTGATGATTAGGGGAAAAGAGTAACATAGATGTTTGCCGGCTCTGTCCCTAGTAATATTGTCTGAACAATGCACTGTCGACCCCTTGTTGTCTGGGTGTAAAGATGTTCGAAAGCGCCCATTCATTCTTTACACCAGAGCATGCAGAGAGGCCGTAAACGTATTCGGAAAAAACTCCGGTGATCGTACACTTTTGAATGAAGGAAGGCAGCGTGCATGTTGGTCAGGCGTCTTCTGCACGTAGCCCCAGTATAACGAGGGGAGCAACGAACAGCATTGATGCTGACACCAGAACCTCCGTAAAGGGAATACTTAAGTCATGAAGACCTTTCTGCGTTACGTCAAACTTCTGACAGTTTTGCAAAAAGGTATTAAACCATGGGTATTTGAATATTAATGCATCATTTGAATTTCACGGAGAAAAGTAAACTGTAATAGACTCTTTACAAAAGAGAGTGCTTATGGCAGGAAAGTTAGCTAAGACAGATCCAAGGTCATGGTGATCAGCGCGAAAAACATCAGTGCCAACATGACCATGAATGGTGAGCCTCTGGAAGAGGTGTCCATATCGTAATATATGTGGAGGCGTTTGGGAGGTTTTTTTTGCGACGAGTATGTAGACATCATTTCAAAGTTTCTAATACAGAGCCGGCCACGCTGCGCAGGACGGGCAAGACCATGCTGTAAACATGGTGTGAAAGCTTTACTCCAACCTATTTAAGGAACGATGAATGATTTCTTCTTTGAGAAAGTTGCGGAGTCTTTGATAGTTCGTACATCGAACACCATATGAAGTTTTATCTCGGTGAGCGGGAAATTAGCGAACTATGAAGCTCTAGTTGATGAGTGCCGGGGGAGGGGATGGAGTTGCCAGCTAATGTCCTTGAAAGTTGGGTGTAGGGGCTTTGTAGTGATTTTCATCATAAGGTTCTTGCATGGGTTAGGGGCTCGTTCTTCCGATTTGAGCAGAGTTGTCAGAGAGCTGCAGAAAGTGGCTGTCGGCATTCCTTTGGACTTGGGACACAAGGCATGGGTAGAGAAAACTTTCGTTGTAGGTGTTGACCTGTTAAGGTATATTTAGGTATCTGAGTTTGCGGAGTATGTGAGGTTTTCTTTGTGATAGGGTTAATGAAAAATGGGGTTAGATGGGTGGGGTGGTGGTGATGGTGGAGGATGGGGAAAGGTAAGTAAGAAAGAGGGAGTGGAAAATATTTCCACAATATATTATTTCACGTAGATTGTAAGACGTCATTAGTCACTTGTGGAAAGGCTTCTGGGAAGTTTCAGCGCTTCGTGTGAAGAGTGTCATGCCAAAAGAAATGGTGCGTGAATGCTAGGTGTTAATGTTCTGCTTGAGTGTAAATGTGTGTGGTAATGATCTTGGGAGTAGATATAGCGTTTGGCGACCAGGTTTTGGGTGCGTATTGGTTCGACTGAGTCTTCCAGAGATCTGTGTGATATGACCTTGTCCCACAGTCCCCCGGTAGCCTCTTTGGCCGCTTGGTGCGGCCTCTGGCTGAGCTACTGGAACTGGCTCCTACAGCCCTGCAACCAGGAGTTCCAGTTGGTGTGGAACAGGACTACTCAGAAAACAACCAGGGGGCAGACCGTGGCATACGAGAGACTAGTCCGTGAGCGCAGGCGATCGGACTTTCTTCCTTTGCCACTCCGACCCATCCCTTCTGCGAGGCAGATGACAGAGACCATCACACAGTGTGAATGGCCAGTTTAGACGACTGACAGGGCACGTGGGGTCATAATCTAGGTGTAGCTCTCTCTCCTACACCGCCCCCCCCCCCCCCCCCCCCCCAGGAGAATGTCAGGAAGACGGAGTACTTCCTCAGAAGACCGTCAGCCGTCTCGCTTCTCTGGAACTTTCTTGTCCGTCCTGCACGCGTTGTCCTGCAAAATGAGTCACCCTCCAACAATACGTTTGTTTCCTGACCTCGGTTGCCTTTATTCTGATCAGAACACGTATTTCCAAGTCAATGGTCTCTAACAGAACTTTGAATGGCCAAACTCCATGCATTGTGCCACCACTGTTGAAGTACTCAATCACTAGCAACTTGAGATCATACTTCAGCTACCTCCAGTTTCCGATTGTATATTCTGAATAAAGATTGTTATCTAGAATAAAACCGTACAGCGAACTTCCTCTAAATGCAATCTTTCAACATCAAAAAAGGGGAAAAAGATAAGATTTAAAAAACCTGCTCGTTGACAGAAATCCATAGCCCTCCGTGGTCTTTTGATCGTCTTTTTCCACTTTCTCCACAAGAGCACACGCTTCATTGTTTCATTGAAGATGAGAGAGAGAGAGAGAGAGAGAGAGAGAGAGAGAGAGAGACAAAGAGAGAGACAGAGAGACAGACAGAGAGACAGACAGACAGATACACAGACAGACAGACACACATACTCACAGACAGACAGACAGACAGACAGACACACAGACAGACACACACACAGACAGACAGACACACAGACAGACAGACACACAGACAGACAGACACACAGACAGATAGACAGACAGACACACAGACAGACAGACACACATACTCACAGACAGACAGACAGACAGACAGACAGACAGATAGACAGACAGACAGACAGACAGACAGACAGACAGACACACAGACAGACAGAAAGACAGACACACAGACAGACAGACACACAGAGCGGTCTGAAGCAACACTCTCCCAGCTGTCAGGATCTATGCAGCAGTTCTTCAGAGAGGCTTTTAGGGTGTCCTTGTACCTTTTCTTTTGTCCGCCAAGGGATCGCTTGCCCTGCAGGAGTTCTCCGTAAAACACCTTTTTAGGAAGGCGCTCGTCGGACATGCGTACTTCGTGGCCAGCCCAACGTAGTTGTGCCTTGCAGAGCATGGTGTGAATGCTGGGCATGTCAGCCTGTGCCAGGACGTCCGTGTTGGGCACTTTGTCTTGCCACCTGATCTTCAGCAGTTTTCTCAAGCAGTTCATGTGGAAGTGATTTAGCTTTTTGCCATGGCGGCTGTACACAGTCGAGTACACGTCGAGGCCGTTGCCCGGGGTGTGGCCGCTGCGCACGCTACAGCTTCGTGGAGCCACTGGTGAGAGCTGGGTGACAAGTGGGGACCAAGGGTGGACGAACTACCCCCTAGAGGGCACGACGTGTCCCCCCACCAGAGGTACTATCCCGCCTTGAGCACCCCATACACCCCACAGACACACATACACACAGACAGACAGACAGACACACAGACAGACACACAGACAGACAGATAGACAGAGACAGAGAACCAGCGCGTTTATGTCTAGTCCTGCAGCCCATCACAAGTAGGTTTATATACACAGTTTTACAACGTACTCCTAGCAGGGTACTATCACTCTGAGTACTGTACCTCAGTGATCATCTGCAACGACATGTGTACGCGGGAAGCTCTCGCAATACTCTGTTGTGACGTCGTTTGCTCATTCGAGAAAGAAGACATTTTGCATATCTTGTGAAGTTGGCTCCTTTCTTCTTTTTAACGCATGGTAAAAATAAATGGTGACCTCTCTTTCACGTGGTATCACTATCACAAATGAGTTGTTCGAATGAGTCGTCGATTTCTTTTCTGAAGTATGGTGCAAGGTATCCGATTCGTAAATCATACAGCGCTGGACAACACACGAGAAAACGCCTTTCGACCTCCTCTTTCTCCCTACAATTGGGACACAAAGTTTCAGAGTTATCTTGGTAGTACCAATCCCTATGGATGGACAGCTCACTTATTCCCATTCTAAGTCTGATCTTGCAATATCTAAAGATGTTTCTGTCCAGCACTAATAAGTATCTTTCTGCTCCAAAAACAAGCTGAAATTCATTGTATACGGTATACCATGGACTCGTGCCTAATGAAAGCTACCACTGCTGTGTAAATTCTTCAATGACTTCCTCTTTGACTTTTCCAAACTACACGTTCGTTGGCCGCTGTCTGTGATGTCCTAACAACCGACAATCCATATATGATGAAAATTAATTTGATGTTGGATGCCCAGTTATTGCTTTCCAAGTTATTTTACATAGAAATATGGCTGATGACTGCATGACTGGCTACTGGCACTACAGTGTGCCTCCACTGCCCTCACAGGCACCATGTTGTACCTGTGGGTGGGGAGAGGCAATGTTCTGCATAGATGAATCTGTTCCGTTACTGATGCAATGTAAGACGTCTTTCAAAGGGCAGGATGACTAGGTTGATGGCTGATGCCTGGAGGAGTGTACTCGGTGGTTTTGCAAGTTTGGTACGTTTCCAGATTGTTGCTTTGGTGTGAATATTAGTTGCATTTGATGACCTGTACACGTTGGACTGGTGTTAGCCATCTTGAACATGTAACTGACCACTGCACGAAAATGTCGTGATCTGGTCAAAGTGTCAGGTAAAAGTTGCTTAGTTGTCAAAGCTGCTGCTGGATGAACTTGAAAGTGTGTGGACAACATCCTTGTTTATTACCACGTGGCCAGGCCCGCTCCATGCCCAATGAAGCAGGTGGAAGCCCTGGCTGCTGGGCCTTTGGGGGTCTGCTCCGGCAGCTTGGCCAGGGGCGCTCTCACGCAGTGGAAATGGCTTCTTCTTGAACAGTTTTGACATGAATATTCCATGACGTCATATCACGCATTCTTCATTGGCTGGAAATATTCTTGTGTACTAACAAATAGTGCATGCGCGTAGTTAGCAGCCTCAAAGCATGAGCAAAAAGTTCCCAACAAAAACAGTAGAAAACACCCAGCTTATCGCAAAACTGAATTGCATGAGTCTCAAGTGACCCACATTTAACACTAGCATTCTTGTGGGTAATAGCGCGCGATTTGCACATATCTCAGACATTTGTTTCCGCCTGTCGTACAAGAAAGAGACGAAAGCATTGTTCCTATGCTTCTCCTCTTTATTAGACATATCCACGCCTGCTGCGTAACCGAAGCCGCTGCGTTGGGGAAGAGAAAGTACAGGTGTCAGGCCTCCGTGTCAAGCCTGGGATGAGACATTTGCCAGTGGTGGCTCATTGCAGCCAGCCAGAGGTCCTCTGCTTGATGATCTGATATGACAAGGAATACAAGAGAAGGCAAATAGGAACGTTGGATACATCCATATGGATCTCCACCGCAGGGTTTACGGATCGCGCCATGCAGTCAGTAGAGCTGAAATGGTCGTTATCGGCAACATTTCCGGACACTGTACCTGAGGTACTCTGTCGATGGGACAGAGTACCTCAGTTTGAAATCTCGTCCTTACAGTCACGTGACGTACCGATGATAGCGCTCAGCTCAGACCGCAGCCGCCACTGTGCTTGACTGACTTCGCACGCCCGGGGAGTTATGCTAAGATCCGGCCGCGTTAATGTATCTGCGTTTTGTGACAAACGTCTTGCTCGGCGGTACTGTACCCCATGCACCTTAACAGTCCGCGTGATTCGGGTGTAATCTTAAGCTAAACGACGTTCCGAATGATTCCGACTTCGACCATTTCAGCAGCGCCAATAAACGTCGTTTAGCTTAAGATTACACCCGAATCACGCGGACCGTTAAGCATAACTCCCCGGGCGTGCGAAGTCAGTCAGGCGGAGTGGCGGCTGCGGTCTCGTTCTCGTTCAAATGCCGAGATTTCAAACTGAGATACTCTGTCCGATCGGACAGAGTACCTCAGGTACAGTGTCCGGAAATGTTGCCGCTAACGACCATTTCAGCGTCAGTAGAGGCAATAATGCTAGTGTCTCATACTGCTTCGACTGAAACACTGAAACCTGACTCAAAGTGACGGACTTGAATTATTGAGACGTCCTCAAAATGAAACGGTTTGCATCCGAGGACTGCGACCGAGAGCTATGACGGTTTATACGTGGTATTAATATCCAGTCTGACTCAATGATTCATCTCGCACATCCATGACAATCAAAATGACGCAAAAATAGTGACCTGGTGACCAGGGAGTAAAGTCCACAGCTGTTAGATTTGAGGCAAAGTGTAAAAAAAGTCACCACGTAGAAATATATTTGCTTCTGTCCAGCCTCCTCTAAACATGCGCATGAGCACGCGCACTAATGCATGTTCATAGAAAAAATGTCTGTGTCCACCTTTTGTTCTGCATGTCCGTCGTGTCTACCCGTCTGTCAGCCTTCCTGCCTTCCTGCCTTCCTGCCTGCCTTCCTGCCTTCCTGCCTGCCTTCCTGCCTGCCTGACTGCCTGTCTGACTGCCTGTCTGTCTGTCTGTCTGTCTGTCTGTCCGTCCGTCCGTCCGTCCGTCCGTCAGTCAGTCAGTCAGTCAGTCAGTCAGTCCGTCCGTCCGTCCGTCCGTCCGTCCGTCCGTCCGTCCGTCCGTCAGTCAGTCAGTCAGTCAGTCCGTCCGTCCGTCCGCTCGTCCGTCCGTCCGTCCGTCCGTCCGTCAGTCAGTCAGTCAGTCAGTCAGTCCGTCCGTCCGTCCGTCCGTCCGTCCGTCCGTCCGTCCGTCCGTCAGTCAGTCAGTCAGTCAGTCAGTCAGTCAGTCAGTCAGTCCGCTCGTCCGTCCGTCCGTCCGTCCGTCCGTCCGTCAGTCCGTCTGTCGGTCTCTCTGTCCGTCCGTTGGACGAGAGGGCTCTCACTTTGCAGGGGCGTCAGGCTGCTGGTCTCATCGGAGATGCAGGGCGACGTGTACGAGGGGCCGCCTCTTGCGCCCGTAGTACTTGCCGTATCCGTATCGACGATGGCAGGGGAAGCGGGTTCCATATCGGCAGGACCTTTTCTCGTACCTTCTGCAAGACCTGCTGGAACCTGCAGAATAGAGACGTAGGTGTAGTGTACTATTGCCCTTCATCAGACCAAGCCCTCTCGTGACAGAAATGATTGCGAAGCTGCCAGTTATGGAATGGTGAATCAGGCTGTCACTTTAAAGTGTATTACGTTACCTCCACGACATCAACAGGCAGGGAAGCAGACAGGCAGACAGACATTCGGACGGACGAACGAACGAACGACCGGATGGACGGCCAGGCTGGCAGGCAGGCAGGCAAGCAAGCAGCAGGCAGGTGAGCAGGCAAGCAGACAGGCACACAGACAGGCACACAGACAGACAGTGAGACAAGCAAGCAAGTTGGCAGGCAGGCAGGAGAGCAGGCAAGCAGACGGGCAAACAGACAAGCAGGGAGGCAGGCAAACAGACAAGCGTCGTTGTCAGTGTCGTCGTTGTCGTCGTCATCATTGTCAATACTGAACTTACCGTACTTCCAGTACTTCCAGTACTTCTTATACTTCTTGCATTTCTTGTACTTTTTGCCCCAGTACTTGTGCTTTTTGCCCCAGTACTTGTGCTTTTTGCCCCAGTACTTCTTGGCGCTTTTGCCGCTGCCATACTTTCTCCCGCGGTAGTATCGCTTGGAGGAGCTCCCACTTCTGCTGCCGCTGTACTTCTTGTCATAGTACCTTCCCGAGATGCTGCCGCTGTAGCTGCCTCTGAAAAAGATATGCTTTTTTAAACACAGTTTCAGCCATTTTAGATTTGTCCAGAGTTTGGAGCGCATATTACTTCATAATAGTTATCCCAGGATAATGACTAAGCTTTTCAATGTAAAAAATGCCATCATCATGCTGAGAACCGCATCAACGAACATCACCACAAAACAGATCTATTGGTCTATAATGTCAAGAACTGTACCAAATTCATTGATACGCAAATTGTTGTAGAGCAATGTCAGCATTTGGCCTCTGTATGCCTCGCATCTGCGCCCTACGTGTGTGTGCGTGCCTGGGTGGGTGCTTGCCTAGGTGTGTGTGTTGTATTGGTATATGGAGGAGACGTAAGACTATTTCAGGGTACATGAATTGGTGAGTAATCGAACCTTATGTACGTGCTTTGGAGTATCAAGTGTGAATGTGTAGATGTGCAGATCTATGCTGTGTGTATCATATCAAATCCTAACGTAAATCCATCTTTGACATCATCATGTTGTCGTTTGAGGCGTGCAATATGATCGCATGGAGCCCTAATCGTATGGTCGAGCATGTCTTCCTCTTGATGAAAACGTCACCAGAGGCTCCCTTCCTTCCCTGGCTGTCGGGGACCAGGCTGCACGCCAGGCCTACCTTCTAGAAGGACGGCAGTAGCGACAGTTGCCTCGTCGCCTGCTGGAGCACGTTCCGCAGTCTGAAGAGAGACAGCGACCACAACGTGGGTGAAGTTCTTCTCTTGCTCTCACAGGGATAAACTCATTCCTAAGGGAACAGATTACGCTGAACCTGTAGTCGACGATGTCATCTGATGAATGCTATTCCTTTCAATAAGTTTACTATGTATTCTCTTTGAATACTTTTAGTAAGTAATCTGTCCAATACAAGGGCATTATGTTAACCATCATCATAAACAGTGCTATTATAATAACAATGGTATTAAGATCTGCTGGATGTGGACGACGGGCTTGTCATTGAAATACAGCGCAACTGATGTCACTTTCTCAGACAGTGGATAAGGACGCGCATGGAAGAAAGGCTTACGTCAGACACTGTTCCCTCTGGCACTCTCACCATTCTAGCCCCAAGGAGTCCTCGCTCCCTCCAGCAAACATCACGGTACTACTTTCCACAACTATTGATTAAATTACCTTCTTTTCAATTATTTACTTCAAGACTTTGAATGCCTAACACTTTTCAACTTTTATCAAAAGCGCATACGCCATCTGCCCTTTGTCATCGCAAAAGTAAACTTTCGGATGTGCTCCAGAAGTAACAACACTCGATGGCGTTCGGTGAAAACGACTACGGTAGCGCATTTCTCACCCCACACAGAATCGATGGCTCCATGGAGCATGATCATTTCGATGTATTCCCACGACCCTTATGGTCGTCTTCGTTTTTCAGAATGTATAGATTTTCTTGCATAATTGTGACTGCTAATATAGACTTATTAACGTACGAACGTCTTGCAGTGAATTAGGTGTACATGACTTCACCAGTTTAGAAGTTCCTTCATCGCATCATTGTCTCGCACACACTCACCACGCATTCACGCAAACACGTTCACTCGCCTGCACGCATGCTCCTTGTTCTTCGTTCTCCCTCTCTAATGACAGAAAATGCGCTTACACCGCAAATGGTGTAAACATGCGAGCTGATCAGTCCTTCAGTTATCTAGCTACACATGAATTGTCTGTCAGTACTTCATCTGAGCTAGTTGCGGTGGTCTCTTGCGATAAGCCCAAACAAGGAACAAAGTCCTGCCCACTCACACTCTTCCTTGTACTTGCGGCAGATGTCGTCGCATCTCTGACACGAGTCGAAGCAGCGGTTGTAGTGGATGTACTGGTCTCGGCACCCGTCCGTGTAGCAGACTGGTAAGATACAGGTCATGGATACGTGAATTCATAGCTTTGCAAGTACCGTAGTGATTCATGTTTAGAGTAAACGCTTGCATGCACACGCATGCGTGCGTGTGTGTATATGTAGCGGCCTGCCCCGAGTGTGGACGTCCCTGCGCATCGGAGTTCGGCCTGAGGACGCACATGAGACGCCACTGACGTCATCTTCGCAGAGCGAAGGACTTCAAAGAAGGAGGGTGAGGCAGCACACAGCACGCTGTGGCAAACTGCCACAAATGACTTCTTGCCAAAGCTCGAAGTTGTTACAACTGGCTACAAGAGAATGTACTTAGTGATATTCTGTTTCGTCATATCATCATGTCCAAAGCATTCTTTGTTCAGAAAGAGATACAACTAACAAAACCTGGCATGTACCCCATTCCTTGTTTGTTTCGTCCAAGTGGAGAATCATGTTTTATTCATCTCTTCGATGACTCATTTATGTAAAGTAGGCTGTCTTAAAAACGTCCGCTATCTTTCCATGTCATCTTACTGTTCTCATTCCTTCTCTCTCTCTCTCTCTCTATCTATCTCTCTCTATCTATCTATCTATCTATCTATCTATCTATCTATCTATCTATCTATCTATCTATCTATCTATCTATCTATCTATCTATCTATCTATCTATCTATCTATCTATCTATCTAATCTATCTATCTATCTATCTATCTATCTATCTATCTATCTATCTATCTATCTATCTATCTATCTATCTATCTATCTATCTATCTATCTATCTCTATCTATCTATCTATCTATCTATCTATCTATCTATCTATCTATCTATCTATCTATCTATCTATCTATCTATCTATCTATCTATCTATCTATCTATCTATCTATCTATCTATCTATCTATCTATCTATCTATCTATCTATCTATCTATCTCTCTCTCATACACATGCGAGCGCGCGTGCACACACAGAAACACACACACATATTCACATACACACACATCCGACTCTACTCACTTCACATCTACCTCTTTTTCATCCTGCCATTTTCTCACGTGTCGGTGTTTTAAATATTTTCCGCTGGTACCTGTAGAAAGTCCTAGCCGCTCGGTGCTTTGCGTTCACGCATCTGGATTAGGTGGCTGTGGACTAGAATTGCAACTTACTTTCCAATGTCTCCACACTGCTTTCTACTCTTTCATGACGTTCGTCTTCGTCGTTGTTATAGTAGTGGCCCGCGTTGACTGGGCTCGCTGTAAGGACAAGGTTCAAAGTGGAACAGTGCTTGCCAGTGGAAGTTGTAAATGTTGTCTTATGGTAGCTCATGATATGCGTAGCGGAATTAGGAAGCCCTCTTTCTGGAGTTTGTCGCGCGTTTGACGTAATTTGCAACGAGTACGAATGTGGTGTATCGTGACGTATTTTCCCCGTTCTTGAGAGAGGGTACAGGTCACCATCTCCCGGTGTCCCTTTTATAGGCCGGGCAACTGTTGTGACGTTTTCTCGAACCTACTGGCACCGTTGCAGGCGTGTTTATCAGTCAGGTCACGGCCTTGACCCGCGCGCGACCGAGTTAGGCTAATATTAGCTTGTTGTGACACAGTAAGTCAGTCGCGTCGCAGTTAGGAATGTGGGAGTAAATGCGATAATGTGCTGGTAATTTCTAGAAATTGTGTAAAGGTATATAAGGAGCGAAAGCGAGTGAGAGAGAGGGAGAGCAGCAGATACGACAGAGTTAAAGGTGAGAGCTTTGACCCTGTACAGAGCGAGTTTCTGCTGTGTGCTAGCGAGCCTCTGCAGTACTGTAAGCAGAGTGAAGCTGTGTGAGCGCTATACGAATTGCTGTTGCTGATTTTCACCACTGTAGAGGTCAGTGCGTGAATAAAGTTCATTGGAAACGATCACCGGAGTCTGTCACTTCAACTTCCTAGCGCAAGCCAGGAGAACCCCCGTACATCAAGATATTGCAGAGAAGAGTGCAACATTGGTTCCACAGACGGCGAACAGTCCAAGCAGTGACAGTCTACGACGGAAATGGAAGGCGACAAGCGCGTGACTCGAGCTGTGTAGCGTGGAAAATAGTAACCCGTGGAAAACAGTGTCGGAAGTCATCGCAGAGTTATCTGCGAGGGATTTTCTGAAAATTCAACTCTAAAAAGAGACGGCACCCGCCACTCCGCCTGACTGACTTGGCACGCCCGGGGAGTTATGCTAAGATCCGGCCGCGTAAATATATCTGCGTTTTGTGACAAACGTCTTGCTCGGCGGTACTGTACTCCATGCACCTTAACGGTGCGCGTGATTCGGGTGTAATCTTAAGCTAAACGACGTTTATTGGCGCTGCTGAAATGGTCTAAGTCGGAAACATTCGGAACGTCGTTTAGCTTAAGATTACACCCGAATCACGCGCACCGTTAAGGTGCATGGAGTACAGTACCGCCGAGCAAGACGTTTGTCACAAAACGCAGATATATTTACGCGGCCGGATCTTAGCATAACTCCCCGGGCGTGCCAAGTCAGTCAACGGTCGCGTTTTATAAAACCAGACTACAAACAGACTACAGGGAGGTGACTCCCATATTATTTCCGGCAGGGGAGACGGCTTTACACGGGGAAAAACTTTTTTGAACGCTACATCATGTGTTAAACTACACAAATGCACCAAAACCTCGTAAAGCAACTAATGCGTCGTTTGTCGGAATATATTCCATGCGAAGAACAGGTGCAGGAGCGGTAAATTGCATAAAGCACGTCCCTCGCAGATAACTCTGCGATGACTTCCGTCACTGTTTTCCACGGGTTACTATTTTCCACGCTACAAGCTGTCG
>JAWQFJ010016386.1:7500-22074 GCA_034096865.1 Theodoxus fluviatilis | reverse complement strand
ATTTCAACAGAGACCAGGGGTACTCTTCCGCCATTGAGTTTGGACAGCACTTGGAAGCCAAAGGTCAAATACAAGGTACAATGAGAACACAGTCTGTACATCAACGGCATAAATGACAACAGAAATGGATGGATGGAGTATTACGGCCTATCAGCCTTTGTAGACAATGTAAGGCCATTGATACAAGATACAAGATACAAGATACTTTATTGTCCTCATTGTTTACAAGGAAATTTGTTTTGTCGGTGGCAAAAACATAATACATACATACAAAAACAGAAACGTACAAGAAGTTCAACATTAATTAACTCAATCACAGCGCTCAAGTTATGGAGTCCACACACTAATCATAGGCCATAAAATAAGATAGCATGCAATTGTATCATAATTTATTACTCTAACAAATGTAATAACACCATGTTACTTCAAGTAAATATACATACTGAACACGCGCATCAGATATAGTAAACAGAAAGACACAATAAGATAGGACACATTTAGCGCTACATCATAGGCAATTAGGCAATTCAATTTAATAGAGAAACATTCTACATCGCAACAAGTAATCACAGAAGGAACAAAAGACACAAGCATGCACATCAAACAACCATCGTCACGCAATCACACATACCCGATCTTCAACTATAACACATGTACAAGCCCTGCATCACAACACAATCACAGGAAAGACCAACAAGAGACAGGCATGCACATCAACAACCACACTCACACAGCATACATACACGATCATCAACGCATAACGCATGCACCCCCCCCCACCCCCCCCCCCCCCCCCCCCAAACACACACTCTCACATGTTCATCCTTGTTGGCACAGACATAGTTCACACCATTCATAGTCCTTCCTGTCACAGTTCACAGCACTACAAGTCCTCATAGTCCCAGTTCACAGCACTCCAATCCTCCGTCAAAAGTCACATCAATCCTGGTCACATAGTCACAGCTCTCATCACTCATCCTCACAGTCACAGTTCACATCACCCACTCTTCAGTCACAGTTCGCGTCACTCCTGGTCCCACAGTCACGTCAAGTCTCACAACAATCTTCATGCATACTACCCATTCACCGGGACTCGTTGAAGAGACGGATGGCTGTCGGGAGGAACGAATCCCTCATACGGTTTGTTCTGGCAGGCCAGCACCTCAGGCGACGTGAGGACTCACGAGTGGGTTCGCATGACGCGAATGCCTGGTGCAGAGGGTGGCGGTCGTCCGAGCGAATCTTGCCCATCTTCCTCAGGGCCACACTGGGGTAGCGATCACTGAGAGGCTGGAGGTCGGAGCCAGTGATGGCGCCGGCTTCCTCCACGACCTTCTCCAGCCTCTCCATGTCGCCCTTCCTCACACTGCTGTGGTAACACAGCTGGTTGAAGGAGACGACGCTCTGAATCGTCGCCTGGTAGAAGAGGTGGAGAATCTCAGGGTTGACGCGGAACTGCCGCAGCTTTCTCAAGAAGAAAAGCCTCTGGTTCGCCCGCTTGCACACGGCGTCCACGTTCGGCGACCAATCGAGCTGGTTATCGATGATGGTGCCCAGATACTTGTAGGTATCAACCATCTCGACTGGTTCGCCCTTGATGACGATGGGATCGACCGTGGTCTTGTTGTCTCGTCGAAAGTTGAGCACGAAAATCACAAGAACATTTTATAGTAAGCGCATATCAAGTCACGGTGTCCCTATTTATTCGCCTCTAACGAATCGCGTAGGGAGACGCGGTGGGTTTATTCTTACCCCCAACCCACAGGGGGAAAACAAAGAGAGAGTGAAGCCGTGACGTCGAGTGCAAACGAACTATGATTGCAATGGAGACAAACTGAAAGTTTCTAATTCGAAACACTGGTAGATGTTGTAGTCTCACTTTGCTGTTGCTGCAATAGGAAACGCGTCGTCAAAAACTAAACATCACAGTGTTAAGAAAAATGGCACGGCGAAGGTCTGTACTTCTTTTTTTCTTTTCTTAAAACAATTCTCAAACTTTGCTTGTGATGCACCTTCGTACCGAACAATTCTAAACCAGAGCCGAAACCCGGTAGGGGATAGCAACTTTTCTATAATTATTTCAGGGGGCAATTGAATCCACGATTTTGCAGTGAGTGTCCTAGTGTTCTGACGTTTGTGGTAGCATACCGCAATTTTCACGCAGCTGTCCGTACAAGCGCTGTTGTTCCCCTATATGCAGAGCTATCACAGACGTTCCTATCATGTCAGTGCAGTTCTGTGGATCAGAGCTCTGCTTTGTACACACTACTGCAACCGTGTTCTCCAAACGCATAAGAATAAAATGCCCCCATCTCTTAAACAGGTATTTAAAAAACGGGCTGTCGCTCATTTGGACGGAACACAGTCGAAGTGTTTCGGTGCAACAAGGACTAAGCAAGTAGAGCTAATGCACCGTTAGCTCACTCGAAAGTTGATCTAGCATTACTCTCAGTGTCACGTGTTCTTAGCTTAGTTTTTTTAGGTGTTGTATTCATTCATTTGTTTGTTTGTAAACCGATATTGCACTACCTAAAAAAACACATACTGAAGACTATGTGCCGTTTACATAACTATCAACAGTGCTCCCTGCATGCATTCAGTGAACCCGAGTCAGTAGCGACTCTGGCACACTGCAGTTGTGGATTATCGCAAATGCAACCATACTCGTATAGGAGACAATTATCTCTCCCCCACATACCACCCCCACCTCTCTCTCTCTCTCTCTCTCTCTCTCTCTCTCTCTTCTCTCTCTCTCTCTTACACACACACACACACATACACTAATACACAAACACACACACACACACTCGCGCGCGAACGCGCGCACACACACTGGAAACCATAACGACATAAACGGGACACTGTAAAAACACTGAAGTGTTTTTCTTGTCTTTTTTATTGGTCGGATACGGCATTTTCTACGTTCAAACTCTCTCGTGTATTTTCATAAATCCTCGTGAGTTCGTGCCCAGTGCATAATGCACGGAGCAAGGTGTCCAACGGGCGTCACCTCCACTCTTTAACAGGCGAAGAAGGCCGAGGTACGATCTCGCCTGCGCTGCTCTGGCCTCATGCTGCGCTGGAGAAGAATCGATGGTCTTTGGGCTTCAAGATGTTGCTAAGCAAGGGTTTATCTTTGTAATCACTTGGAGATGAAACAGTCTCACTTGATCTACAGAGACGCTTGAATGACGTTAGAGGAACCAGTGTGTGGGATTTCACAAGGGTCCAGAAGATCACTGATGCTACAGCTGCATCACAAGACAGAATTGTCAAAGCTTGCTGAATGGCTCCGAAACCAGGCAACTGGGGCTTCTAGCTGATGAGTTGGGCATTGAACGGGTCCGGTTGGATGTTGTATTGGCAGCTGATATGCAGACCTCTGCTGCGCTTCCGACAACATTGCGCGCTATTGTTTTTTTTCTTTTGGTTCTCGTTCCACACGCACATGCGCGTTTGAGTTTGATGGAGCCTATTAAAACACGAGTGAACAGCAGAGAAAACATTTGACGTTTGCTTTGGGAACAGAGGAAAACAAGAGCGCTGAATGCGATACGACTAGGCCTCTTCAGGACACGGACTTTCTCTTGTGCTCGGTGATTGTTTCATGTGTGAACTTCATCCTCCAAGTTATCGACCAAAACACAAACACAGTATGAGTGTGCCTTCATCTACTTAGATGTACACATGTAAACAGACATGCTGCATCATTGCGGATCCAGCACTCATGATCACCATCGCTGATGCAGCACACACACCGTGAAAATCTTATCTTCTTGCACACATACCATGACGATTGATACCTATCCACAACCTGGCGGTTCCCTGGGCAAAAAAATCATTGACAAACTGATACAGCAGTCAAACGTTTTGTTTTAAAAATCAACATGCGACCACAGCCGCTAGATCCCCTCCTACGGACTAGTACCTCTGGCTGTTGTGGCATGTCTAGGACATAGAAGGGATGTGATCATCTTTGCCTTTCATGCCGAAATCTAACTCCTGTGAGGAAAACGTCTTCATGTTGCGGAACACCGGAGGTCTAGGCCTACAATAGGCTTGTTCAGGAGGCGCAGCGCGCTGCACGTGTTTCACTCGTGAACAGCAATTTTTGTGCGTGATTCACTCAGCGCTGAGCATCGCTGTGCATCACAGATCCGAGGTGATTCACACGATTTTCAAAATGGCATCTTCGATCCCGCACTGGCCGTCGATGCGTAAAATAACCCTCAGAAACATCATTTTGGGACTGGAACGGGCTTTATTTGCCCCAAGCGCTCTGTATCCGCGAGTAAGGATGACACAGTTGTGGACTATATTCATGCAGAATACATTCAAACGTGCAAAAACGATGTCTGTGGCAAAGAAAAGACGTTCTTAGCGTCAAGCAACACAACATGCGGCGCAGAAGATTTACCTCCCTTTTAACAAGTGAAGCGCTGGACTAAATATGTAGGTGTTCACGAGAGGCAAAGAGCGCTCAATTGCCAACATGAAGCGCTCATGCAGCGCTTTGTACTCCTGAACAAGCCTATAGTGTATGAGCCATACAAGAAGAATAAAGAACTTTTCTTTTATGAAGTAAAGACTTCACTCATGTAGAGCTAAGTAAGAACTTTCAAATGGTGCTTTATTGTCGTCAATATTTTGAGTAGACACTAAAACTGCTTTCTCGTTTGCTTTTTCTTTTTGTTTGTGTTTTTTATTTTTAAACTGGCGTCACCTTTCTCAAGATTTTTCAGCAACTGCTCATCAGAATAACTTCAAAATTTCATAATATTCTGCATGGATATTTATCTACAGGTGATAGCTGTTTAAAGCAAAAGGAAGAGGTACACCACAGTTTAAATAAACGTTCATATTTGCACATTCTTTTCAAATCAAAGTTAACATTTTGCATTAAGCTCGACACTCTGTCGTTGTAAGGTCAGTTGAATGATGTATTATGAATGATTGTCCAAATTTCAGACATCTACGTAAAAAATATTTAAAATGGTGTACACAGAATCTGTTGCAAACAAAATTACATTGCAGCAAAAATATCACTTTTATGCAATATAGATGTCTCAAAACGTGATAACCTTATATCTGAGTGATGTGACATCATCGTACAAGGTTGTCAAACACTATAGCTGAGTGTTGATTTTATTTGAAGTGCTGACTAAATGTACAGGGTAAAATTTCCTAGTTTTCCCTTTGAATTTGCCCTTAAAAGAAGAACGTCGAAAAGTGGGCAAATTTGTCGATTGGATAACTTCCAATACAAAAAATATTTCATTTGAGAAAAATGCACGATTGATTGTAATGTGAAAGTTCTGTCTGTATATCACACACCATTTGCACAGCAACCTTCGTCGAAGTGTGCAAGTCAGACTCTCTCGAACGAGCATTCGTCGGCGCTCGGTAAATTCAAGCTTTCTTTGGGGAACTCCTGCGCAGTGACGGCTCGCTAGGAGCAGTGACACCTAGCGTTTGAATGGCGGGAGTGACCGCATGATACTCCCCTCATTGCCATACAGCTTTGGGACCGTTCTCAGATTGAGTGATTCATGACCAGCACATCGCCACTGTACCTCAACAAAGACCCACTGAAGATGTAAAGATACGCTTCAAACTGACGCAAAATCAAGCAGCTTGAAAGGTAGACCTGTTCACATCTCAGTGGTGTAGAACTGTCTTTGTACCGTGCCCGAGGGCTATAAAAGTCAGATGTCCTCCACGATCTGATCGGATGTAAGAGGTGTTCATAATCTCAACAGGGTCACCCGTTGACAAGATTTCCCTGGAGGTGTCCACGTCATTTTGTCGTGTGTGTTGACATGACTTGGAGCGACGTGTGTACATCACTTTGATGCATGAATCAATGTCACCTCTCTGCAGGTGCTGGCCTCATTTTGCCAGAGTTGCAAATTGCGTAGGTCATGCAACACAGGCAAAATAAAGCATGTGACAGCCCCTGCCCACACGTGATCAAATAGAGCTCGATTCCAACTTTGAAGATCACACAGATGAGACCAAGAGCAAAGGTGCTAACATGCACACGAGAGACTGTGTGTGAAGATGTTGTAGCGCAGAAACCTAGGGGATAAATACTGGACCGTCCACAAACATCTTCACTCCATCCGACCATGCGCTTCTGGTACAGTCACCTCGCTGTGCTAGCATTGCTAGCATCAGGTAAGGTTTCCTCGTTTGTTGCCACAGCATCGCCCTTCGAAGAGGAGTGTTTCTGTAGCAATAACACAATCTGGATAAGGCTTCGCTGTTGAATGAACAATGTCTTCTCCACATGGATGCCGCAATACGAGCGTACTTCCTGTTTTCTCCAGAGCCTACACGTATGCCATAGACAATCGCGTAGTAGACATTTTGACGCAAAGATTGTGTACTCCCGTCTTACGAGAGATCTTCCTTTGACATATCATTCGGGCGTGTCGTTTTCCGTAACTTCCCAATCTTATCACCTTGATGATTCAAAATGGACGCAAGTTTTAGAAACGAAATGGCCGTCCTCATCATGACAATTCGGAGCTTTGCACGCAGTTTTACGACTTTAGTTATATTTAGACTGATAGTGTATGCACCAGTAAGACAAATGGCTATCCCTGAAGAAATCCCAAGGCACAGATCATCCTAGAACGCTGGTTTCTCGACGCTAACTGCATTACCAAACAAACACGTGCTGTGTCATCTTCAAAGAACATCTCACTCAGATCTAATCTTCATAAAAATGGAGATATGGACAGTCTGGCTGTCTGGCAGAGTAGTCTAGATGACCAAAAGTAGCACCGTTCTTAAAAGGTCATAACTACTTTTACGAAGAGTTTCATACAACGCGGAGAAAATCACGTGAAAAGAAATGTCAGCTTTGACATTGCCCTCGGAGCCGACATTGTTTTCAGCATCTGTTCAACCACACGGCCTAGTCTCTTTATTGCGCCATACTTCAACATAGTAACATAATAGAAAGATACTGAGACATGGGGTGAATTGGCCCTTCAGTGATTGCAATACATCATTACGTGTATCTCGTTCATGATTTCGGTCGTTCAGCTGTACACTGGGGTGGTCAGCATACTCATGAATTAATAGTGAAAACTAAGGTTTTTGGAAAATGTATCTGACCCTTCCATGGTCAGACAGTGCAAATGATTCATGAGTAAAATTACGTAAAATCATAGACATTATTCACGTCGAGCTTGGGACTCTTGCAAAACATGATTTCAGAGAAAACGCCAGCAATGACATTTTGGTTTTGAGTGTTCGCTCGTACGTTCATCATCTAAACGGGCATCACCGAACAGAGCTTTTTCGCAGAAAAACCAGCACAGAAAGATTCAGTTTGGTAGCCCAAACAATTTGCAAAGATGGCATTCTTATTTACAGGTACCAACAGAACAATTAAGTCACGTTTCAGATTAAACAGGCTGTAGAAAAAACCCTCCCCGCAAATATAACAAGCACATTGTGATGGAGAACTTTCACCGCCATTCACTGTTTTGCTTTGATCCTTATCTCTCAGCGAGTTGGGTCAACGCAGTCGACGATAAAGGCGGCGACGATAACAGCGGCGCCGATAACAGCGGCGACGATAACAGCGGCGACAAAACTGAGGTGACCCAGGATGGAGGAGACGCAAGCGTTGTCGCGGTAGAAAAGAAGGTGCAATCCTCAGAATCTTCGTCAGAGGAAAGCTTGCAAGGTGAGTTGCAATCCTCTGTCCTCTGCCGACAAAGTGAGAAGCGAAACGCACACCACTCGTTTTCCACATCGTTCCATACAGGTGACAGCAAACAAGAAGGGGAAAGTGAATACAAGAGAGGACATGCAGAGTTAGGAATGCAGGGAGGTAAAGACAGCGGGAGAGAAAATGATAGAGATATAAGCACAAAAAGGCGATGCGCTTGCTTATTGAAATATCTTCTTTTCACCTACATGTATTTTCGGATGTTGAAACGACCCCTGTTTACCCCCTACTCCAAGTCGAATCTTCATTCCAACGCCACCTCATCTTCCAAGGAAGCATGGACGTGTCACAGTTGTCTTTCACAATTTTCACCTCAGCCCTCGCGGGTATTTATCAAGCTGTTCATTCAACTACGTTTTCACCAGTCTGCTACACGGACGGGTGCCGAGACCAGTACTTCCAATATGGCCGCTGCTTCGACTCGTGTCGTGGATGCGACGACATCTGCCGCAAGTACAAGGTTGATTGTAAGTAAACGCAGTTTTGTTTCATGGCTTCACTGAAATTATTAATTCCGGACAGCACATACGATGACCTGACAAAGAGCTGTGCACACGAATGACTCTTTCCAAGAGGTTTCCCCCTGCTGTCTAAATAACTATGTCAACACATTGCAATCAATTAGAACAGAGGAGGAGCGAGTATGTGTGTGCCTGTATGAGCCTGTGCAAGTGTATGAGGTTGTGTAGAACTAATACAATGCCACGAAATAAACCACAAACAGAGAAAGGTATTTTCACTTCGAAATTCCACGCAGCCCCTGTTACCGAGTACGTTTCGCGCGGTGCCCAACTTCTCCATCCCCAACAGGCATTTCCATAGCTTTCTGGCCACGAAGAGACCAAATCTGTGCAACATTTATGCATGTCTTGATATATATTTGACCCCCCTACCCCCCCAAATGCCACAACATTTGTTTGAATTGCGCGAAATTATTCATCGTAGTAGAATGGTCTGTTTGTCCAGAAGAGCTCCGCCCATTCCTTTTCTCCATCAAGATTCACACATAAGCAACACGCACAGGATGAGGGCCGACCATCACGTGCTGTCGAACCATGACAATGCACACTCTGTCTCTGACGCACGTCTTTGTAACCCCAGTCTGTTGAAACGCCACTACGTACAGAACAGCTTGCAGGGAGTACAGAGTAGCACAGATCTGCGCAAAGATGACACAGAGGTGAGAAGGACGCGGCACTGGGGTCATTCAACACTGGTAGCTACAGAGGCTGGGTTTGACAGGCCCACAATGTTGGTGAGACTGACAACTTCCATATCTGCAGTACACGGCCACGGCTGCTTTCGTATTCTGACCTCCCCTCCGCAATCCAAGGTGCAGATACGTTCACCATTTACCTACGTCAGCAATGCCCTCTACAATGTTTTTTGCCGCAGTCAAATCGCTGCCCTGTTCAGTCCTTTCTCACATTTATTGCTGTAAAGATGATGTGTCTGCACTCTGGCTTTCATACAAAAAGTCCGTGACAACTAAAATTTGAGAACACCGAATGGCCGAAACCCTTTTGTTTTTTTATGAGGGTGTTGCCACTCTGCCTTGATGCTAACACGTCTCGCTACTTTGCGTTGTTGTCACCTTCTGCCCTGTGCTGACTGTGTGCTTGTGCTGCAGACTGCCCCAGGTGCACCTCCTACTCCTACTCCTACGAGGAAGTGCGCTACAAGTACTGCAGGTACTGCCAGAAAAGCACCAGCTCCTACTCGGAGCAAGGCAGTTCCTCCAGCGGCTCCGAGGTCCAAAAGGACAGCAACAGTGAGACCGCCGTCGACTACGACAGCCAGAGCAGTTCCCACAAGGGATCCAACACCTACAAGTACGTGTCCACACGGACTGACTCTTTCTGTCAAGACACTATCACACGCCACTTCCACATTGACGTACTCATTGCTTCTATGAGCGACAGGAAAGACAGAAAATATTTCTTCTAAGACGTTTTCCTATCGAAATACTTTGCAGTTAATGAAAGACAGTGAGGGTGGGTGGGGATGGGGTGGGGTTGGGGGGTTGTTGGGATTGCAGTGTTGGGGTGGGGGTGGGTGGGAGCAAGCCACTGCATACACATAAATAGGCTATACGAACGCGCTGGATGCCCTTTTTGAGTCCCCGTGCATGACAGTTATATGCCTGGTGTGCATTATGCATTGCTTGCTACGGTTGTAAACATTCTGAATTTCTCAGTCCAGTTTCTCTTCGAAATAAATTCGACTACATTGAGCGACACTTTGGAACGCAATATGTTTTCAAGATGTGACATTCAGCGCATGTGACGGACAGAAATGGTGCGCGACACGTGCAATGGATGTAACTGCTGGTCGAACTCGGGCAGGTGGTCGTTGAATCAGAGACACTATAATATAATGGACTGCTGACTGACCTCTCAGTGTATAGTCTAAATATAGTCGCAGTGCTGGCTGCGCTACTCCGCCTTAGTTCTGGCAAAGATCATTTCCGGTTTCCGATGTCTACAGAATGGAGCAGACACTATAATGTAGTATCTGTGAATGGAACAGCTAATCGAGGAGATACTTGAGGAAAGTACGCAGCATTTACTGAAAATAAGTAAGTGAAAAGAAGGAATGAACATTGAAATAGTATATTAAACATAATTGTCAATCTATAACTACATCAGCTCGGACAGCGTATATGAGTGTAACATTTATGACCGACATAATACACGATAGACAAAGAGCGAGTCGACTCTTCATGAAGTCAGTTGGTAATTATATTATCAATCAGAACAGAATTTTTAATAAGTAGGATGGTGATGTAAGTCAGAGGCACTGCTGCTAAACGTTTCTTAAACACGTGAAATACAAAGAACAGGTTACAGAGACTACGTCTAGCGTTATACAGCTATTGACGGCGGTCAGTTTCTATGTATATGTGCCTGATATATGGAATTTGTTATCGTCGTTGTGTTTTCTTATTCTGTGGAACGACAGCCCTCTATTTAGGCCTGTGCCGGCTCCACAACCAACAATTTCACAATTATTTCCCGGCATGTTGTGTCAAAACCCTCTGAATCCCACAGACGCAGAGTAGCTGGAATGGTTCCACTGTGCTTTTAAGCAGACGCTACGTCAAAGAACACACTTCATATTCCACGAATTATCAGTCCAACATCAACCTCTGACTCTACAATCCGCAAATTACATCATGTTTTCAGGGGCGGATCAGGATTTGTTTTTGGGTGTGTGTGTTTTCAAACGTTTTTAGGAAAGGGGGGGGGGGGGGGGTTCCGGGGGCATTCTCCCCCAACAATTTTGAAAACCAGGATGCAAAATGGTGCCATCTGGTGCATTCTGATGATGACCATTGCCAGTTTCAGGCAGCAGATTTTGTTACTGAAGAATACCCCAAAAATTGACACTCAAAGTAAAACTTTTTTTTTTGCTGTTGGGGTTGGTGTGTTTCCGGAAACCCCAGACCCCCCCCCCCCCCCCCCCCACTTCATCCGCCCCTGATATTTTTGCACAATTGAATTCAGCTAGAGCTGATAAAGCACAGCACAAGAAATAAGCGTTACATTCTATTGCTGTGCAGACAGTGGAACCGGCCCAGACTTAGACCGGAAGAGAGCATTGCCAAAACTTTGGTTTTATGCGCGAGACGGCACTGGCAGACGCGTTTCGAGGAGACAGCGATCAAGTTACTATAGTATCTCTGGTTGAATGCTGTGTCAGTGTCCTGCAATACCAAAGTTCCGTGTAAGCTCTTTACCTTGAAAGTCGGTCCAAGTAACTCTTAAATATAACGTCGCCATTTAATGACTCTATGGGTTTTTTTGTGGAGCTTTAGAGTGAATCTTAGAGATTTGAAACATTGCAGCAAGTTTACGGTAACGTTAATGAGGCAACATCAAGCGATCTTTGTGTAGAGCATGGCTTAAATCTCGCTCGTGTCCTCAAGCACATTCTTTGCTTGTCATTACACTGCATTTTAAAGGAAGGTTTTCATTACATAAATAATAAAAGGAACAGTTCTTGGACGATACGAAAGGCATCAAGACACTCAAGGCGGATGATGACGACGACGAGTATGACGAGGACAGTGTCGATGATGATGATGACGACGACGACGACGTCGACGACGATGGTGCTGCTGATGCTGATGATGATGATGATGATGATGATGATGATGATGATGATGATGATGATGATGATGATGATGATGATGATGATGATGATGATGATGATGACGGTGATGAAACAGTGATTGACTCAATACCCCATGTGGATGCCTCGGCAGAGATTCCAACAACGACTACTACCACCACTACGAGGGGGACGCCAGCTCTCAAGGTCAGCGCCACAAGTACCAGGACAACGCAGGCAACCGCGAGGAGGGCGAGACGCAGGTGCAGTCTAGCAGCAACCGTGGTCGCTATGGAAGCCGTAACAGACAGGGCCAGAGCGTGAGGGGCGAATACAGCAGTTCTTCCTACTCCGTCAACAGAAGGTCATCCAGAAAAGGTCAGAGGAAACAAGAAAACTGTTGACACAACGCTTGAGAGAAGGCAGACAGTCACAGACAGACCGAGCTGGACAGAGAGACAATGTCATTTCATTCCAAGGACAGAGGTCTTTGCCATGGATTTATTTTGTCGAGTTGACCATACAGAAGAGGTGACCATGTCAGTTAAGTTAGGAATGGCTTCCGTAGACTTTCGACTGTTTCTCATTCTAAAGTGTCAACGAAGGATGAAATTCTTTTTAATTGTTTTCTCTTTTTTTCTGTAATTCTCTCCAAACACGGCAAAACGCAACGCTGAACAGGAGTGAACCGTCCTGGAGAAATGTATCTATTTATCGTCATCATTCTTGACCTGGTTTTCAACCTATGGCTCACATAAGTTTGCTCAGACCCAAGATCAGCCCAAACAGAAATAGATCCTTATTTACTCTTCAGACGTCATGGCGGTGAGGTAAAGGTTGATTTTAAAGTTTGAGAAATAGTCTCCGCACTGGCACAAGAATTATGCAGTATATCTCGCCTGGTGGTCCCCACTTTATGTTTCTCGCGCTTAATATGAGTGTTTATTGTGATGCAGGAGGAAAAAATATGCTCTTTATAAGCTGTTATCTACGGACTCTCTCTCTCTCTCTCTCTCTCTCTCTCTCTCTCTCTCTCTCTCTCTCTCTCTCTCTCTCTCTCTCCTTCCCCCGCTCCAACCCCCACCCCCACCCCACCCCTACTCCCACTCTCCCCTTAGAGACTCTTTTATTCGATTCAGGTGCAACATAAATGACCTTGCTAGCAACAGAAGATGTGCAACAACACAAATAGATTAAATATGCTGTCCATTATACCGATGGCCTGAAACAATAAAAGTCTGAAGTGTCTCTCTCTCTCTCTCTCTCTCTCTCTCTCTCTCTCTCTCTCTCTCTCTCTCTCTCTCTCTCTCACTCATTCGACTGAGGTCTTTCACATTCAGCCATATTAAGATAAGACTTACTCACTGCACTTTTAACGCACACTGACCTTCGTCATATTGGCTTCTTCCAGTGTGTCAGACGAGAGTCTGTGAAATCCAGTACATCCGCTATGGCTACTCCTACGGGCGATGCCGCGGTTGTGACGACACCTGCAAGCAGAATGCAGTGAATTGTAGGTTGTGACTATGAACATTCCATTTCCAATTCTTCCTTTCATGTACTTATCCGAATAAGTAGAATATTGATCAAAATCCAATAAACCCTTATCCATGGATCTTACGACTATCGCTATCGTTACGTTCTTTCACATAATAGGATGCACCCTTACTAAATAAAGCTAACCGCCACAATATCTCAAAGCATATACGTGTTAAAACGTCCTAAAAGTACTGGAATTAAAAACATTTACATGTCTTCGTATTGAACAATGCAGCTTTATAGCCAATCACGTCAGTGTAAGACTGATCAGTTTGGCAGGCATGCGCTTTTCTGTTCACTCTCTCTCTCTCTTCAGTCTGCGGTAGGTGCAAGAGAAGGCGATACAGCTACTGTGGCTACTGCTCGACCTACTTCCGAAAGTACGCCCAGAGTGAGCGCGTAATCCTGGACAGAGAGGGGGAAAGGACCGGCGAATCTAACGTCATCATCAAAGAAAAGGAGTCTGACGACGGCGGAGACGACTATGGCATCAAAAGAAGGTACAGTTCTTTCTGTCACAAATGAAAAGGCGGCCAGCAGTCAGGGGCTCTGGCTGATGAGGGGGCATCGAGTGGCTCAAGCCATATGTTGTACTGATGCTTTGGTTTGTGGGCCACAGTCTGTCTCAAGAGAACGTGGGCTGCATATTGGAGCTCGATTGGTAAGCATCGCCGGTTGTGACTTAAAAGCCCCGCTCTCGAGGAAAAGGCTCTCCTGCATTTGGGGCATACGCACGCTGCGGGTGTAAGGGGAGTCGAGGCCGTAGGTCAGTCTACACCTTTGCCTCTTTCAAACTAAGCCGTCTTTGCGTTCTGTGCGAGCACTATGCTTGCTGACACCATATGCCTCCAGGAGTCACTCCCAGCTCTCGAGGACGACACCCGCTTGCTTCATGTCACGCTTGCAGACGATACTGAAGTGCAAGAGGGCGACCAAGGGGTCTGGAACCTTTGGATGATCCGTTACAAAGTATGATTCGGGGAAGACGGCTGAGGTCAATGTTATGGACTGGTCCAAGCCAACGGAAGGAGCGCTGGCTCGGAAGTGCGTGAATGCTTGTGGATAACTGCAGCTTTACCACACGGCAAAGACGACTATCGTGAGCCCTGGTAACTGGGCCCAGTGTGAAAGCTTGATCAAGTGTCATTACCGGTGTACTTAAACTGAAACGCCGT
>JAWQFJ010016386.1:0-5000 GCA_034096865.1 Theodoxus fluviatilis | reverse complement strand
GCACGACAATATGAACAAGTAAAGACACAGCTAACAGAGCAACGCCAGACGATCGATGCAGTCCACAGCGGCAGAGGGGCCAGTGGGGGCCATCACAGAGGCGGTAGGCGCAGCGGTTACAACAGTAATCGAGGTGACAGATCCGGCAGTCATCATCCACAGGGCGGCGGCTCTGGCCATAGGGGCGGCGGTCAGCAGAACCAGCATACCAGTGGCAGTCCACGCGGCCGTGGAAATCACTTCTCGCAGAGAGGGAGAGGAGGTTACTCATCATCATGCTCAAGATGTGGTCGTCACCATAGCAACACAGAGATCTGTCCTGCACAGGGAAAAAGGTGCAGAAATTGTTCAAAGCCAAACCACTTCGCAGCAGTATGCAGAAGCAAATCGATGCACTCAGTGGAAGAGCACCACTACGACTACCAGTATGAAGAAAGAGGAGGAGAAGAAGAGGACGAAGTACACAGAGTGACACAAGAAGAAATCTTCATTGGGCCAGTGAACAGTGGGACCAACAACGAACCACCGTGGACTACAGTCTTGACAGTTGAAAACAGCAAAATCACGTTCAAGATCGACACAGGGGCAGATGTGAGCGTCATTTCGGCAGCCCAGTACAACAACATGAGTCCACGACCACAGCTACGGAAATCTAACACGATTCTGCGCAGCGCTGGCGGCGTGATGGAGTGCCTGGGACAGTTCGAAGCAGTCACCAGAGTCCACGATAAGCCATTCCCACTTCGGATCTTTGTCGTGAATTCGAAGACCGACAATCTTCTCAGCCGAGAAGCGTCAACAAGGATGGGTCTCGTAAAAAGAATCGACACCATCGACAGGCTACCCTTCGGTGCACTGGATGAGAAACCAGTCGACTGCACCCCAGTGAAAATATTGCTGAGAGACGATGTACAACCTTACAGCCTACACAAAGCGCGCAGAATACCAATACCACTGTTGGAGAAAGTCAACAAAGAGTTGGCCAGGATGGAAGCCAAAGGCATCATAGAAGCAGTGACTGAACCTACAGACTGGTGCGCTCCCATCGTACCAGTACTGAAAAAGTCCGGCGACGTGAGGATTTGCACAGATTTCAAGAAGCTCAATCTGGCTGTGAAGCGGGAGAGGTACATCCTTCCAACCCTCGACGACATTCTGCACAAGCTATCGGGGTCAGCGTTCTTCAGCAAGCTCGACGCGACTTCAGGCTTCTGGCAGTTGCCTCTCGACCCTTCGACAGCGAAGCTCACCACGTTCATAACCCCAACATCCGGGAGATATTTCTACAAGAGACTCCCTTTCGGAATATCCTCAGCGCCTGAGATTTTTCAACGCACAGTCGAAAACATCTTGAAGGATCAGAGCAACGTCGTCTGCTTCTTCGACGATATCCTCGTCTACAGCGAAGACGAGCTGTCCCA
The DNA here is from genome assembly GCA_034096865.1 of Theodoxus fluviatilis. Lineage (NCBI taxonomy): Eukaryota > Metazoa > Mollusca > Gastropoda > Cycloneritida > Neritidae > Theodoxus > Theodoxus fluviatilis. The sequence goes on along the minus strand of JAWQFJ010016386.1, from coordinate 3,579 downwards.
TGAGCGCCACCTGGGCGGCGTCATGAAGAAACTAGCCAGTGTCAACCTCAAGCTCAACCCAGACAAGTGCGAGCTGAGAAAGCAAGAGATCGAGTTTCTTGGGCATCGCATCAGCAAGAACGGAGTCTCTCCAGATCCGACCAAGGTTGAAGCCATCACCAACATGCCAGACCCCACCAACGTGACGGAGTTGAGGAGAGTTCTGGGCATGATCAACTTTCTGGGCCGATACTTGCCGAACCTGTCGACAGTACTGCGGCCAGTGACAGAACTTTTGGAGAACGACAGAGCCTGGTCATGGGGGCCAGCGCAGATCAAAGCCATGAGTGAGGTGAAGAAGATGCTGACGTCAACACCCACACTTGCCTTCTACGACCCAAGAAAGCCCACAACAGTGAGTGCAGATGCAAGCAGCTATGGAGTAGGTGGAGTCCTGCTACAGCAATACCCTGACGGAATCCTCAAGCCGGTAGCGTACTGTTCACGTACCTTGACACCCACTGAGCGCAGGTACGCACAAATCGAGAAGGAAACTCTCGCAGCTGTCTACGCCTGTGAGAAGTTCAGCCGCTACCTGGTTGGCCTGTCCAGTTTCAAGCTAGAGACGGATCACAAGCCTCTCGTCCCCATCATCAACTACAAGAACCTTGAGGATACCCCAGTCAGATGTCAGAGAATGCTCATGCGACTCATGAGATTCAACCCCATCGCAGAGTACGTGCCGGGAAAGCAGCTCGTCGTGGCAGACACTCTTTCTCGCAGCCCACAGAAGTACAAAGAAGAAGATGTGAGCAGAGTGGAGCTACTCATCGAAGACGTGGCAGACTACGTCGACAGCGTGAACCTGTCCTGGTCCTACCACATGCCGGACAAGAAGCTGAAAGAACTGGCAGAAGAAACCAAGAAAGACAGTTTGATCCAAGCAGCATTACACTACGTGCGAGAAGGATGGCCAGTGTACGCGTCAGATGTTGAGGAAGGACTGCGTGATCTCTTCGAAGTCCGCGGCGAACTCAGCGAGAACAACGGCCTGCTCACCAGAGGCAGCCGCATCGTGATACCAGCGTCCATGAGAGATGAAATCCTAGCAAGGATCCATGACGGTCATCTCGGCATCGTAAAGTGCCGTGAGAGAGCGAACGCAGCGTGCTGGTGGCCAGGAGTCGGCACGCGCATCAAGCAAATCGTCCGCAACTGCAAGCACTGTCAAGAGAAACAGGCTACTCAGCGAAAAGAACCACTCATCACAACAGAACTACCAGATAGGCCATTCCAGAAGTGTGCAGCTGATCTTTGTGAACTCAAGGGAAAGCAGTACCTTGTACTGATAGACTACTTCTCAAGATACCTCGAGATAGCCTACCTCAGAAACATCACCTCTTCAGAAGTCATCGGACGGATGTCCAACATGTTTGCTCGTCACGGGATTCCAGAAACACTCATTACTGACAATGGCCGTCAGTTCACATCATCAGAGTTCCAGCAGTTTTCACAGCGTTGGGGCTTTGAACACATCACCACATCCCCGCACTACCCGCAAGCAAACGGCGAAGCTGAGAGAGCTGTACAAGAAGCCAAGAAGATTCTGGGCCAGAAGGAGCCAATGATAGCACTACTTGCCCACAGAGCCACTCCTATCGCAGCGACAGGCAAGAGTCCAGCCGAGCTAGCATTCGGCCGAAAGCTTCGTACAACACTCCCAACCCTGCCTGAAAACCTTGCGCCAAGTTATGAAAGGAAGTCTGTGGCGGACAAGGATAGAGAACACAAAGCAGCATACAAGAAAGTATTCGACAGACGCCACGGAGTCCGTCTACTGGGAGAACTTTCGCCAGGTGACCCAGTTCTCCAGAAGCTGGACAACGAGAAGAAGTGGGGAAGTCCAGCCATCGTCCAACAGCAGTGTGCACCAAGATCCTATGTGGTACAAACGCCTAACGGCAAGAACTTCCGGCGAAATCGTCGTCATCTCAGGCTGTTCCACAGTCCTCAGCCTGAGCGGTCCCGTCCTAACCCCAGCACGGTCCACAAGCGCCTGTCCCTGTCCAGTCACGTTATCCCTGTCCCTGTATCCAGAGACCAGCATGGAGATTGTGGCAGTCCCAGCTACAATGCAGCACGTCCCAGCTGCAACGACTCTGACAGTCACAATTCAGAGTCAGGTACCAGTCCGAGACAGGGCAAGTCCGTCGTCCAGGTCGGTCAACGCCCGCCAGATGTCAACAGTTCCGACACTGCCAGTGGTGGTCTACCTCCAGTCCGACCTCCCGAGGGCAACAGCAGTCCAGCCGTGACGAGGACCCGCAGCGGCCGCATTGTTACCAGACCAATCCGCTTCCAGGATAACTAACAATTTTTTAACATTGTTGGAATGCAGGACACATTGATCTGAACTTTTAACTTTTAAAGTGAATTTATCTCCCTTCTCGGTTATCACAGACTCTAATGAATAACTAGCCACTGGGCTGATTTTTGCAAAATCTCAAAGAGGGGAAGATGTCGTGTTATCATGTTTATCACTTGGTTTCGCCTACGAGTTTATCACTTGGTTTTGTCTACGCATTATGCGCGCATGCGCCGAGAAAATTGTGGGGCGCCATGTCGAGTCCTGGAACACGCGGAATTATACTGTAAGAAGAAGTAGTAAATTCTCAAAGTTGAAATACTAACAAGCCTCCAGTCTTTATTGATTGAAGAAGTACAACGCTCGGAACACAACAGGACGAAAAGGTACAGACATGGGGAAAGCTGGAGGAATCTGTACATCCTTGACTATTTATCTTTTCAGAGGAAGATACTTGCGCAAGTTCAAGAGAGGCAGGAAATACAGGAAGTACTGGCGAGGCAGGAAATACAGGAAGTACGGTAGGTGGAGGCACGACGGAAGTGACGTAAGGTGGCGTAGTGCCATGTTGCCATTATTCTGCAGGCTATGGAAAAGTCTCTTTTGGAACGCTCTGGCTATTTGGGGGAAAAACACTGACATCTTGCAGTGTAGTAGATGGGCGCTAGCTACCTTAGGATGCCTGTGTGTGTGTGCTTGCGCGTGCGTGCGTGCGTGCGTGTGTGTGCGTGTGCCAGTATATCTTGGGGATAAGGCGAGGAAACTCATATGTTACAAAGAGAAACAAACACGAAGAGGACGGTAGCTGGTGGAAGGGAGTGGGGAGGGAGGGAGAGAGAGAGAGAGAGAGAGAGAGAGAGAGAGAGAGAGAGAGAGAGAGAGAGAGGAGGGGAGGAGGGAGGGGGAGTGAGTGAGAGAGAGACAGAGTAAGAGAGAAAGAGAGAGAGGCAGACATATAGTCTAGACAGACAGACAGACAGACACAGACACACACAGACAGACAGACAGACAGACAGACAGACAGACAGACAGACAGACAGACAGACAGACAGACAGACAGACAGACAGACAGACAGACAGACAGACAGACAGACTGGACGAGAGTATCCAACTGAATGACAGACAAAACAACCCGATCTTTTATCTGGTTAACTGATTGTCGTACTAACTTGCTTTCCCTGCCTGCTTGTCTGCTTGCCTCACTCACGCACTCACTCACGCACTCACTCACTCAC
>JAWQFJ010016383.1:15000-26244 GCA_034096865.1 Theodoxus fluviatilis | reverse complement strand
GATGTCTGTGGCAAACATGGGGCGCAGAAGATTTACCTCCCCTTTTACAAGTGAAGCGCTGCACTACATCTGTAGGTGTTCAGGAGAGGCAAAGAGCGCTCAATTGCCAACATGAAGCGATCATGCAGCGCTTTGTACTCCTGAACAAGCCTTGTGTGTACTTGGGGAATGAAATGTCTTCCTTTACAGACTGAAGTACGAAAAGTGCGGAACGACACTGTGAGAAGCAGTTCTGATGTGATTGCGATGTAGGGATGAGAGTTCGCCACGCTTTTTCTCTCTGATCCTGAAGTGTGGACTCTCGCTTTTCTAGGAAAGGGTTGGAGGACAATCGATAGCTGTAGTGTGGGCGAGGGCGCACACGTGTGTGTAGAAAGAGTGAACAAAATGAAAATGAGTTGGAACCTTTCAAAAGGTGGAATAGTAGGTGGGAGGCAAAGGAAACATTTTTCAATAACAGAATCAAACAGTTGGGATGTAGGCCAAAAAAGACTTCCTGTATGTGTATGTGTGTGTGTGTGTGTGTGTGTGTGTGTGTGTGTGTGTGTGTGTGTGTGTGTGCACGTGCGTGCGCGCATATATTCGTGAGTGCCTGCATGTGTGCTTGTGTTTTTGGAATAAAAGTAATGTGTCTAATCGAACCTGTGAACTAGTCATGCAAGTACATACAGTTGTGAATATTGTGATGACAGTCAGTTCCCAAGTCAAGTAGACAGGATCGAGTTTGTACCTCGTGAACGGTGGAGGCATGTGTCATTCTTGTGTTTGGCTGATCTGGTCTTTCAATTTCTTCCTGTCTGCAGTCAGTGTCCATGTCTCTGTTGTCAGCCATTCTTTGTGTTGTCTTGTCTTCTTTCCTAGGACAGTTTTGCACGTTGTCGCCCAGGCGTCTCGCAGGCCGTGCCATTGCTTGTTTACTGTTTCCTTTGGTGTTTGGGAAAGCACGCTGAACTTGTTCTTTAGCTCTATCTTGAATTCTTCTCTTTTCTTCTTTTCTTTCAGGCTGTTCACGTTGTACTTGAACGATGGTTTGTCTGCCTGTCCTTGTAGGCTTTCAGCTTGATCTTGAGCACCGCGATAACTAGGTGCTGATCCGATGCTGCGTCCACTCCGCGCTTCACCCTGACATCTTGCAGGCTCCGTCTCCACATTCTGTCGATGGTAATGTGGTCTATTTGATTCTCGATCTTGCCGTCAGGGGAAATCCACGTGGTCTTGTGGATGGTCTTGTGGGGAAATACAGTGCCTCCTATCACAAGGTCGTTGAAGGCACATAACTCTGTAAAGAGTTCACCATTTTCATTCTGTTCTCCAGTGCAGTGCCTGCCCATAATGAACTCTCTGTCTGTGTTGTCTGATCCCACCTTGGCGTTCACATCTCCCATGATAATCCTCAGGTCTCTTTTGGTGTTTTGTCAAGAGTCGCTTGGATTTGCTCATAGAATTCTTCTTTGTCTTCCATATCTGCTGCATTTGTAGGAGCGTAGCACTGCAGGATGGTGACATTCCTGCCCTTGGAGTTGAATCTTGCTGTTATGATCCTTGGTGACACTGGTTCCCAGGACAGCAGTGCTCGCGTTGCCTGTGGTGTCATCAGCAGCGCCACTCCATGCATATGAGACTGGCCTTCGTGTCCAGAGTAGATGATGGTGTCTCCACTTGTCAGTCTTGTCCGTCCTGTTCCTGTCCATCTGGTCTCACACAGGCCTAAAATCTTCAGGTTGTATCGGTGCATCTCTCTGCACACCTGTGCGCTTTTCCCAATCTCATATAGGGTTCGGATGTTCCAGGTCCCTATCCTGGTCTTGGCTTTGGTCGGCAGAAGAGTTGTCGGCGCACTGGCTTCCCGAAGGCTTTCACCAGCTCGCGTCATAAGCTTTACTGAAGAGGACTCTTCCTCGACCATGTTGTTTTCAGATAGCGTTGTTGTGGTTTCTGTAACAGCTGGTTTTTATCCCTCCAGGTTTACTGGAGGTCCTACAGACTTTATCCCTCCAGGTTTACTGGAGGTCCTACAGACTTTATCTGTCTGTCTGTCTGTCTGTCTGTCTGTCTGTCTGTCTGTCTGTCTGTCTGTCTGTCTGTCTGTCTGTCTGTCTGTCTGTCTGTCTGTCTGTCTGTCTGTCTGTCTGTCTGTCTGTCCCGACTTAGCGGCTGATATCTCAAAAACTGCTGGACGGATTTCCTTGACATTTTGCACACTTACTGGAAGTTAGGTCCGATTGAATGTATCAAATTTTCAGAATCGAGGCTTGAAAAGAAAGTGTTTTTTTAAGGTCGTAAACTCGAAAGCACCTCCCTAATATGTCAACTGACGGAATGGCGAAATGCAAAATTTGTGACGTGATCAATAACGTGACGTAATTTTATCTGTATATGTCTGTCAGTCCCGACTTAACGGCTGATATCTCAAAAACTACTAGGCGGACTTCCTTGACATTTTGCACACTTACTGGAAGTTAGATCCGATTGAATGTATCAAATTTTCAGAATCGAGGTTTGAAAAGAAAGTGATTTATTTAGGTCGTAAACTCGAAAACCCCCCCTGAAATGTCAGTTGACGGATTGGCGATAATATTTCGCCTTTTCCTTCACTCCCGTCACCAGCAGTGTTTCTCCCACGCTGTACGAGCGCTCACCAATTACATAAATAGTTTTCGTGATCCTCCCCAGAAGAAAAAAATCGCCTTTGCTTTAAAAAATACCATTTTACACTCAAACTCTGTCAAGCGCAACAACTTGGTAGTCTGATCGCGTGGCCGAATGGCAGTGAGTCAATATTAAACTTGGCAGAAATAGACCTTGAGTATCCTAAAATGTACAAGACCACTCAAATTTCATGAACTATCGTCCATTTTTCTACAATTTACAGTGCAAAATATGAAGCGAGGGAGTTTACGGAAAAGAACGTTATAATTCCTTTACAAACACGTAGTAACGTCAGTTGCTGAATGGCTCAGATGGTTAAAACGTTGGACTATTGTAACGTTAGGTCATGCGTGAAGGGGTTCGAATTCGCGCTGAAACTTTTTTCCCCTCTTTTTTCAAGAGGTTGCTGGTTCGAACCCGACCTTTTTGTGTGTTTTCCCCCCTCTTTTCTCGAGAGGTTGCGGGTTCGAACCCGATCTTTTTTTTAATAGTGCCAAAACCTGGAGGTTCAGCGCCAGCAGTTTTTATCTGTGTGTCTGTCTGTCTGTCCCGACTCCACGGCTGATATCTCAAAAACTACTGGACGGATTTCCTTGAGATTTTGCACACTAACTGGAAGTTAGGTCCGATTGAATGTATAAAATTTTCAGAATCGAGGCTTGAAGAGAAAGTGGTTTTTTAAGGTCGTACACTCGAGAGCGCCTCCCCAAATACTCGATTCATGGAATGGCCAATCTGTGACGTCATCAACAACGTGACGTCATTTGCGAGTAGAGTTTTGAGGATAATGGATTTTGAGAACATTGGTGAAAGGATAAAGAAGGATTTTTTACGATGCAAGTAGTCAATTGATGGAATGGCGACCCACTCTACAGCCACGCCCCTTTTCTCGCTGTATCTCGCGTGGTTATAGTTGCTGGCGCCAAAATGGCTTCCGAATGAACGCAGATTCGTTGCGTTGTATTCCGGACATCATTTGTGTCTCATTTTTGCCAGACAGTGAGAAGATTTCTCAGACTGTGATAGACAGGGGTATGAATAAATACTATTCATGTTATTTAGACGAAATTAAGATCTATTAGCAAGCGGATTAAACGGTGGAGGTGACAGCTCGGTGCTTCAGATCAATGCGCCGCACATTATGTATCGACTTTATTTCCATCTTGACGCTGCTAAGCAGAAGATCAACCAACCATCCTCATTGCTCGTGCAAGGCTGGGTAAGTGTTGTTGTTGTTTTTTAATCATTTATCTGTTACGTGTTTGATGGAGTAACCGAAGCTCGCATTCCAAAATTGTAGAACCTACTCTTGAAGTTGAAGTGTGTGTGGAGCCAAAAAGCTTGCGCAACTGTCCTTCGCACTGACTGTCCTATGCACGGACTGTCCTTTGCATTAACTGTCCTTCACACTGACTGTTCTATGCACTGACTGTCCGATGCACTGACTGTCCTATGCACTTTCACACTGACCAGTGCACAGAATGACCGGTGCGTGTCCGAAGCACTGGTGAGCGCGACAAAAACTATTGAGCGGACTGCTAGATCTTTACCCACTGTAGAAAGCGCACTTCCCCTCCTCTCCTTCGTGACAATCTCCTTGTCAGTGCATAGAACAGTCAGTGTGAAGGACAGTTAATGCAAAGGACGGTCAGTGCAAAGGACAGTCCGTGCATAGGACAGTCAGTGCAAAGGACAGTTGTGCAAGCTTTTTGGATCCACACACAACACTTCAACAGTAGCTTAGGTTACTCCATCAAACACGTAACAGATAAATGATTTTAAAAAAAATCACTTACCCAGCCTTGCACGAGCAATGAGCAATGCATGACCAGGTTCGATTCTGCGCAGAAATTTTTTTTCCTCTTTTTTCGAGAGGTTGTGGGTTCGAACCCAACCTGGTTTTTTGTGTTTTTGTGTGTGCGTGTTTTTCCCCCTCTTTTCTTGAGAGGTTGCGGGTTCGAATCCGATCTTTAAAAAAAATTAAATATATATGCCAAAACCTGGAGGTTCAGCGCCAGCGGTTTTTATCTGTGTGTCTGTCTGTCTGTCCCGACTCCACGGCTTATATCTCAAAAACTACTGGACGGATTTCCTTGACATTTTGCACACTAACTGGAAGTTAGGTCCGATTGAATGTATCAAATTTTCAGAATCGAGGCTTGAAAAGAAGTGGTTTTTTAAGGTCGTAAACTCGAAAGCTCCTCCCTAAAAACTCGATTGATGGAATGGCGAAATTGCAAAATGTGTGACGTCTTCAATACCGTGATTAATTTATTGTGTTTCTCTGCCTGTCAGGCCCGACTTAAGGGCTGATTTCTCAATAACTACTGGACGGATTTCCTTGGCATTTTGCACACTTACTGAAAGTTAGGTCCGATTGAATGTATCAAATTTTCAGAATCGAGGCTTGAAAAGAAAGTGATTTATTTAGGTCATAAACTCGAAAACCCCCCCCTGAGATTTCAATTGACGGAATAGCCACTTCGAGTCAAACAGAGTTATCTTTTCCTCAGTTCAGTTCAGTTCAGTTCAGTCAAAGACCATACATTACTAAGACCGTGCATTCGGCTATTTTTGCACTATGCGAAGCGAGGTACGGATTTAGAGTTACGTCCCCGTTTTTGCGTCTTTCGACGATAGCGACAATAGCAATGAGTAGGAGTCTGCAACCTTCGGCTTTGGCGGCTTGCATTTCCTCATTCTGCAAACTACATGATACATAAAGCATGCAGCAGAGGATATTTGCAAAGAATTCACTTACCTCGACGTATTGAAGAGGGCAGGTTTCCGAAACAAGGGATGCAGACAAATCCAGAATGCACTCGATCAATGTCTATCCTGCTTGTACTCACGGTACTGAAGCCAGTGAAGGGCAGGGTAAGGAAATTCAGCATTTTTAACAACAGTATTTTCTCCTGAGGTTCAACAGTGAAAGGAATCTTGTGCATCACAAATTACGAAGTTCGATTTTTCTGTTCTTCTCGCGTTTATCATTGTATGCTGCTTGATCGTCTGCTGCTCAGCGCGCAGATCATAATTATGCGTCCGGTGTTTATTTCTTTATTAAGACCAGCTTGTTAGGGACGTGCTTTTCCATGGAGAAAATATTGTGTTTAGATCTTTTACGAGAGATATAGTTTACTGACACCTTGACCATTTTCCCAGCTTTAGTGTGGGGATTTTCATTTTAGCGTTTACATTCGCTTCTCCACGCACTCGGCTAATTAGTGTTCATGTTTACAAATTACGAAACAAACGGTTTCTCACATACATATCGCTTTCAAGAAATACTATAAAAACTCTTGCACGCACTTGCATTCTGCTATTCATAACCTATACTTTATTCCTCACACATGTGGCATAATCTATACAACACATCTCGCACAAGCGCTCTGGGGGAGACACGCGAAAACGGGGAGATCGCTCTGTCTGAAATCTCGCTAAAATCAGCCGAGTGTGCGGTCTTAGTAATGTATGGTCTTTGGTTCAGTCTCTTAACCCTGAGATGGGTTGTTGAGGCACCACTGATGACTTTCGGACAATCTTCCTCCATCGATCTCTATCCTCTGTGGCTCGCTGTGAGTCAGCAAAGGTCAAGCCTGTCCACTCTTTGATGTTGTCTTCTCACCTCTTTCTCTGCCTGCCTCTCCTTCTCCCACCTGGTACGTGTACGGTACCTTGCAGGATGGTCTTGGCCAGCCCACTGCCTCTTGACACGTGACCGTACCACTTCAGCTTTCTGCTTTTCACGATTGAGAGCAGGTCTTCGTGCTGTCCAATTGCTCTCCTGATCCTGTTGCTGACTTCCTCATTCGTGACATGGTCTTTATATGAGATGTTCAAAATCTTGCGGTGGTTTACGGAAAAGAACGTTATAAATGCTTTACAAACACTCAGCCATATCAGTTTTCAATGGCACATTTGGTAGAGCATTGAACTCTTGGTCATGTGTGACCAGGTTCGATTCTGCGCTGAAACTTTTTTTCTCTCTCTTTTTTCGAGAGGTTGTGGGTTCGAACCCGACCTGGTTTTTTTGGTGTTTTTGTGTGTGTGTGTTTTTCCCCCTCTTTTCTCGAGAGGTTGAGGGTTCGAACCCGAATTTTTTTTAAATGCCAAAACCTGGAGGTTCAGCGCCAGCGGTTTTTATCTGTCTGTGTGTGTGTCTGTCCCGACTTAACGGCTGATATCTCAAAAACTACTGGACGGATTTCCTTGACATTTTGCACAATTACTGGAAGTTAGGTCCGATTGAATGTATCAAATTTTCAGAATCGAGGCTTGAAAAGAAAGTGGTTTTTTAAGGTCGTAAACTCGAAAGCACCTCCCTAACTAGTCGATTGATGGAATGGCGAAATTGCGAAATGTGTGACGTCATCAATAACTTGACGTAATTTTTATTTGTCCGTCTGCCTGTCAGTCCTGTCTTAACGGCTGATATCTCAAAAACTGCTGGACGGATTTCGTAGACGTTTTGCACACTTATTGGAAGTTAGGTCCGATTGAATGTATCAAATTTTCAGCATCGAGGTTTGAAGAGAAAGTGGTTTATTTAGGTTGTAAACTCGAAAACCTCCCCCCTGAGATTTCAATTGACGGAATAGCCAGTGTGGTCAAACAGAGTTATCTTTTCCTACTAAACTAAAACTCTTTTTTGACGTAAACTAAACACCACGGGTAATGGGAAGATCCCACAGACATCACAACTTTCATTCTTGTTGGCACGTAAAGACGTTTACCAACAGGTGCATCAATCGATGTTCACCTATACATGAGTTCAAAGCCAACCCGAAGCCTCTGCTGGGCTATTGATAGCTTCTTTTTTAGGAGGTGTAGATGGTCCAGTATGCTAAGGCGTTGGGCTTTGCAGCGAGGCGCTGTGCCGTGGTTCAATCCCAGGGGCGGGAGAGATGGGAGAAAAAGTTATAAAACTCTTTTTTGTTTCAACTGTGCAGTGTGCGAGTGTTGGAATGCTTTGTATGAATGTAGACTTTTCATTGTAAACGCCATGAGCTTGCCTATTAGGGAAGGTATGGGCGTATAAGTAGTCTGTATTATTATTATTATTATTATTATTATTATTATTATTATTATTATTATTATTATTATTATTATTATTATTATTGTGCATGAATGAGTACGAATGCTGCAATACACATGTCTGGGGTGAACATCTATAATACACCTCCTCCTCTGTGTGACTGTGTGAGTGTCAATTCAGCGTCTATGACATGCCAAAGCAAAACAAAACATGTCATAATAGGAGCTTCCTGAACCTATCCATCATGTTTAAAATATATGGTCGATTGTTTCCTGGGCCGATAGCTTGCAAGGGGGTTTAGGGAAAAGAACGTTATAAATGCTTTACAAACACTCCGTCATGTCAATTCTCTAATGGCTCAGCTGGTAGAGCGTTGGACTCTTGGTCATGCATGACCAGGTTCGATTCTGCGCTGAAACTTTTTTTCTCTCTCTTTTTTCGAGAGGTTGTGGGTTCGAACCCGACCTGGTTTTTTGTGTTTTTATGTGTGTGTGTGTTTTCCCTCCTCTTTTCTCGAGAGGTTGCGGGTTCGAACCCGATCTTTTAAATATTTTTTATATATATGCCAAAACCTGGAGGTTCAGCGCCAGCGGTTTATATCTGTCTGTCTGTCTGTCTGTGTGTCTGTCCCGACTTAACGGCTGATTTCTCAAAAACTACTGGACGGATTTCCTTGACATTTGCACACTAACTGGAAGTTAGGTCCGATTGAATGTATCAAATTTTCAGAATCGAGGCTTGAAAAGAAAGTGGTTTTTTAAGGTCGTAAACTCGAAAGCGCCTCCCTAAATAGTCGATTGATGGAATGGCGAAATTGCGAAATGTGTGACGTCATCAATAACTTGACGTAATTTTATTTGTCCGTCTGCCTGTCAGTCCCGTCTTAACGGCTGATATCTCAAAAACTGCTGGACGGATTTCGTTGACATTTTGCACACTTACTGGAAGTTAGGTCCGATTGAATGTATCAAATTTTCAGCATCGAGGTTTGAAGAGAAAGTGGTTTATTTAGGTCGTAAACTCGAAAACCTCCCCCCTGAGATTTCAATTGACGGAATAGCCAGTGTGGTCAAACAGAGTTATCTTTTCCTACTAAAACTAAAACTCTTTTTTGTTTCAACTGTGCAGTGTGCGAGTGTTGGAATGCTTTGTATGAATGTAGACTTTTCATTGTAAACGCCATGAGCTTGCCTATTAGGGAAGGTATGGGCGTATAAGTAGTCTGTATTATTATTATTATTATTATTATTATTATTATTATTATTATTATTATTATTATTATTATTATTATTATTATTATTATTATTGTGCATGAATGAGTACGAATGCTGCAATGCACATGTCTGGGGTGAACATCTATAATACACCTCCTCCTCTGTGTGACTGTGTGAGTGTTAATTCAGCGTCTATGACATGCCAAAGCAAAACAAAACATGTCATAATAGGAGCTTCCTGAACCTATCCATCATGTTTAAAATATATGGTCAATTGTTTCCTGGGCCGATAGCGTGCAAGGGGGTTTAGGGAAAAGAACGCTATAAATGCTTTACAAACACTCCGTCATATCAATTCTCTAATGGCTCAGCTGGTAGAGCGTTGGACTCTTGGTCATGCATGACCAGGTTCGATTCTCTCTTTTTTCGAGAGACCTGGTTTTTTGTGTTTGTGTGTGTGTGTGTGTGTGTGTGTGTGTGTGTTTCCCCCTCTTTTCTCGAGAGGTTGCGGGTTCGAACCCGATCTTTTTTTAATTTTAAATATGCCAAAACCTGGAGGTTCAGCGCCAGCGGTTTTTATCCTTGCCTATTCGTTTCGTTCCCTTTTTCACTGGTACTTTGCATGCCTTGGCTGTGGAGCATCCTTGCGAGAAGGTGGTCAGTTTTTGGACTTCAGGGTCGATAGGATCAACATCTATCGGAAAAAATTCCGCAGCCAGGCGCCAAGTATGAGTCATGATGTAAACATGGGACATCCCTATCATAAGCGTAACTCCATTGCTGGGTTCAAGTTGCAGAAGTAGGACAATGTCGTACGGACACAGGGTCTGCGCTTTTTAGTGGGCAGAGTGGCGCCTGGCTGCGGAAGTCTTACCCATGTATCAACATTCTCAGTCTGAACAAAGTATTCTGCGAGAGCTGTACTACTGTAGATGGTGCTACTACTACTGCTACTGGGGGGAAGGATGGTGGTGGTAGGTGTGGTGGTGTTGGTGGTGGTGGTGGTAGTGGTGGTGTTGGTGTCGGTGGTGGTAATGGGGGGGTGGGTGGAGGTGGTGGAGGTGGTGGTAGTTGTGATGGTAGTGGTGGTGGGGGTGGTGATGGTGGTGGTGGTAGTGATTGGGGTGGTGGTGGTGGTGGTGGTGGTGGTGGTGGTGGTGGTGGTGGTGGTGGCGATGGTAGTGGTGAAGATGGTAGTTGTGGTGTGATGGTGGTGGTGATGGTGGTAGTGGGTGAGGTGGTGGGATGGTGTATCTGCACGCAATGCTGAGAATGATAGACTGGGACGATGACGATGACGATGAAAATAACTTCCGATGATGGCGAAAGCAATGTCAGCAGCCAAACTACGGAATGCATTACGCATGACTTATACTTATACTTATATCCTTATCCAGTCTGAAACATATACGAACTAAATGCACGAAGTCAAATTGCATAGGCTATTTACGATACTGTTTCAATTCTGTGTCAATTTTCACACGGACACACACACACACACACACAGAGAGAGAGAGAGAGAGAGAGAGAGAGAGAGAGAGAGAGAGAGAGAGAGAGAGAGAGAGTCAGAGACACAGATACAGAGAGAGCCAGAGACAGAGAGAGAGCCAGAGACAGAGATAGAGAGACAGAGACAGACAGAGGCAGAGACAGAGAAAGTGAGAGAGACAGACAGAGAGAGAGACAGAGACCGAGAGCGAGAGACAGAGAAACAGTGAGAGAGAAACGGAGACAGAGACAAAGAGAGTGGGAGAGATAGACATGCAGAGACCGAGAGACAGAGAGACACACAGAGAGACAGAGAGACACACAGAGAAAGATATATATATATATATATATATATATGGAGAGAGAGAGAGAGAGAGAGAGAGAGAGAGTGTGTATGTGTCAATGTGATATGTATACATGTACATGTATTTGTGCTTGTGTGTCATGCAAGTGTACATGTTCTAAGTGTGTGTGTGTGTATGTGTGTGTGTGTGTGTGTGTGTGTTTGTGCGTATGTGTGTGCGTGCTTGCGTGCGTGCGTGTGTATGTGTGTGAGTGTGTGTGCGTGATATGTATGAAATAATGCACATATGCTTGCGTGTTGTACAAGTGTGTTTGTAGACGTGTATGCGACATATGAGACTGTAAATGCGCTTGTGTTGGGCGAATGTGTGTGTGTGTGTGTGTGTGTGTGTGTGCGCGCGCGCGCGTGTGTGTGTTTGTGTTTGGAACGTGCTTTTGAGTCATTTGTCAGCAAATCTGATTTTTGGTCTACACATGAGGCTGATGAGTGATGTGTCTCACTATTTTCGTCTTTGTCAACGTGCCTATTTCTGGAAGCTACGTCTGAGACAA
>JAWQFJ010016383.1:5000-10000 GCA_034096865.1 Theodoxus fluviatilis | reverse complement strand
TCTCTCTCTCTCTCTCCCTTTTTACAAATGTTTGTAAGCAGATGTTCTTGTGTTTTGTACGTAAACGAGAAAACGATTTTTCTTGGTGTTGGGTGAGGATTGCAGTGCAGCACTTACCACAAACTGACAAGGATTCGTGACGGGAGATGGCTGAGAATCTGTAGGAAGCAAATGCAATCAGAAATACACCAAGCAGTTTTGAATTTAGAAACCGTGCACCAACCCATACCGATTTACCTTTCTTCACCATCTACCTCTCATTCCTTCTCTCATTCAGTTGTTCCTTCTGCACTTCCCTCGTACTCATCTGAACTATTCCTTGTCATCCACGTCTTCACCCTCCTCCTCCTCCTCTTCCTCCTCCTCTTCCTCCTCCTCTTCCATGCCACGCGACAATTCACAGCACTCGGCCTGTCAGGACTTAGCCCCAGACTACATCGGGATGAGCTCCACCACCCTATTACACCTCAAATCGCGTATTTGGTATGGTTACAAAATGCGGGCTCTCATCTTAATGCGTCGCTCATTGTCATTGTCCGTTGAGGGATGTATGTAAATATTAGCAGTGGGCCAAATTTTATTGATATAGCTTGATTACAAGTAGAAGGTTGCAATGCAAAATGTAGCTAAAACTTGAAAAGCTATTTTCTTGGTAAGCAATTTTTTGTACACATATATTTTAAATTGTCATGACTCAGTAACTATTGCATATATAATGATTTTGGTATAATTTTTAAGGGCATTTAATGTACTTTGCAAAGTAACAAAATCTGAAGATCACCAAAGGTATTGAAGTGACTCATTTTTGGAGAACCCGTCACAGTTGTCATATAAAGAATATGGCAATTTTCTTTCGCATGTAAAGTAATATGAGGAGTAAAGTTTGAGTTCGTTGCTTTCTTTCTTAGCTTTACAATTATAAATCAGTTTATCATCTTATCATCCTTTTCCTTGTAAACATCACTCAAGCTTTTATGCTTGTGTTGCAACATTATCCCATTTGCTGTGATTGTAAATAAACAACTTTTTTCGGTAGAACTGTACACAAAATACATACATGTCTATGATGCTTGGATAAATAAAGATCGTCCTTTCGTATGCGTGCTCCTGCTGAAATACAATCGGTGCTCATTGCATGAGAAAGTATTTTAGATAAAAATACTCAAGACAGCATGATGTTTGGATCCTTGCATCATTAAAGGTTGTACAATTTTGATTAATCTAGATTGAAAACTTTGCTGTTGTTGACGGTGTTTATCCATTAAATCGATTTCTTTCGTTGCGACTTTACACCAGAGTTCGGTTTCTACACCCACCTTGACCAATCACTCGCGTGCAGATGCTGCTGCACCCATTCCGGACAGCACTTCTCTCCTGTAAAAGGTGAAAGGTCAGATTTACAGGATGAACATTCCCTTGACAATTCACTCACCTTCTCGCTCACTTGCTCACTCGCTCTCTCGCTCTCGCTCACTCGCTCACTTGCTCACTCGCTCACTCGCTCACTCGCTCACTCGCTCACTTGCTCACTCGCTCACTCGTTCGCTAACTCGTGCGTGCGCGCGTGGGTGCGTTCGTTTGTTCGTTCGCATGGAAACATGCAAACACCAGTACATATACACACACACGGACACACGCACCCGCACGCATACACACGCACTCACCCACGCGCAGACACACACACACACACACACACACACACACACACACACACACACACAAACACAAACACACACACACACACACACACACACACACACACACACACACACACAACCATAACACACAAACACACTCAAACGCACTCGCACACACACACACATACACACACATACACCCCCCCCACCCCCACCCCCCCCCCCCTCACACACACACACATACCCGTGTCACATTCCTGATCATTCCCGCAGGTTGACGCCAGGAATGACCACACACGCGGTGAAGCGGTCAGAAGGTGGGCAGGTACCAGGACGAGAAATGGCTGCAACGATGAAACATTGTTGATGACGAATACAATGACAACGACAATGATTTTCATCACTATGATGATAGTGACGGCGGTGGCAGACATTGTATTGGTGGTGCAGGTGATCGTCACAAATATTACATCAGTGATGACAGGGCACAGTGATGACAGGGCACAGTGATGACAGGGCACAGTGATGACAGGGCACAGTGATGACAGGGCACAGTGATGACAGGGCACAGTGATGACAGGGCACAGTGATGACAGGGCACAGTGATGACAGGGCACAGTGATGACAGGGCACAGTGATGACAGGGCACAGTGATGACAGGGCACAGTGATGACAGGGCACAGTGATGACAGGGCACAGTGATGACAGGGCACAGTGATGACAGGGCACAGTGATGACAGGGCACAGTGATGACAGGGCACAGTGATGACAGGGCACAGTGATGACAGGGCACAGTGATGACGATGAAAAGATGACAACAATGATTTCGTTGACACACGGTCTGCTGCAGATGCTGCTGCTGCTGCTGCTGCTGACGACGACGACGACGATAATGACGAAACATGACGCTCAAGAACGAAATAAGCCTAATGCAAAGCCTTGTAATGTTTTTCAATCTTTTGTCTTATCCTGAAACTCAAACCTTGTGAAATAACGTACAAAAATGCAGATGTACTCTTTTTGTGTCTTCTTAACTGATCCAGTATGAATGCTCGCGCACGTATACGTGTGTGCGTGAACATGTTTTAAATGTATCATACCCTGCGTTCCGTTGCACTCTGCTTCATCTCTGCTACGATGTGGCAGCCTCAGGAGTTTTTATTGGTTGGTTTTATTTAATAACTATAAAAGCACATTATCATTAAAAGTATAGGATTTTGAAGGCCTTCTTTGAATACACGAATCCCCAAAATTATTTCACACTCGAATGTATCCCTCTTGATTGAAGAAACGACTTAATAAAAGCATTAGGGTCGACTATCATTGATACACAATCTCTATTGACGTTTCACCCAGTGACAGAGGTCAACTTCCTGTCAAGGTCGCGCAGCAACTGGAGCATCTCAGAAGGTGCTCTATCTGCTTCACACTAGTGCGCCACTTGCTGTGCCTAGCAACAATGAAACTACAGCACCCGTAGCTGCATTTGGTTGGCTCATACTAAACAGAACTAACTGGAAGTCAGTCCACGGACTTGCACGGTAAACAAGCTTCGAACCATGGAGTTTACATACCACGGGTGGCAAACGTGCCGATTGCTTTCAAATTTCGAAGAAATGAATGTTTTCGTGCTCTCATCACCGTGGCAGAGTGGATTGTATGTCTTGGTTTGATATCTGTGGTAAACGTCGGCATTTATACCCATGCCTGCAACAAAGTACCGGGCGACACACATTTTGGGATTTCCTTGACCTTCCTTTATGATTGGTGATGGTTAACTGCCTTTTGTTATTAAATATTTTTTACCCTAATGCTTTAATGAAGTTGTCTATTCGATCAAGGGGAACATAATTGAATGTGAAATCATTTTGGGGATTCATGTATACAAAGAGGGCCTCCAAAACCCTCTACTTTTAATGGTAACGTGCTTTTTAAGTAATTAAAGAAACCGACCAATCGACACTCCTGAGCCTGCTACATCGTAGCAAAGATGAAGCAGAGTGCAACGGAACGCAGGGATAGTTAATTATTCATTTTGACATTTCCAACTTCAAATGACTCAACTTTTGAAATTAATTCACGATCTCACACTTAAAATGTTGTCGACCTTTCAAATTTCTATTGTTTTGACTGTTGTCTTCACATGGAGTTCTTTCTATGAATGCATTATTTTGATTTATATTGAATCTTTCGTCACGGAGAGAAAGAGAGAGAGAGAGAGAGAGAGAGAGAGAGAGAGAGAGAGAGAGAGAGAGAGAGAGAATAGAATACACCAAGCACACCACTTCGTTGCAATTAGTATTTTCCACAGAGAAGCTTTACGCTGTAAGCATTGTCCTGAATATTGGCCAGGGGAAGAATTCACCACCTGTTTGTGGCGAAACTGTATATTTGACCGCCCGCCTCCAACCAGTCTGAACTCGTCTGTATACTGTTAGGACATGCAACTCTTGTGGAATCTGCAGTCTTAAAAAAATTAATTTGATGTAAATATGAACCTTAGAATCAAAATTGTACAGGTTATGCCCATTTGAAGACAGAAATTGTGGCACTGGCAAGTTAAGAAAATGGCCTGCACATTTTGTTGGTCCACACTATGGCTGTACGGCAGAGGGGTGACAGGAAAATGACATTTTTCAGGCAAATCAGTCGAGGATATGAAAATTTGGTGTCCCTGGCGTGCATTTCTCCCAAAATGTGTCACTCATCCAAATTAATCCCCAAAACGTATTTGTGCATGGAGCGCTCATTCTCCTTGCGTGAGTTAGGAGTGGGGCGGGTTTGTTAGGTGTAGAATCTAGAGAGAATCTCGAGGGCTAGGCGTTGCCTACGTTCCTCGCTCATTAGCTGTAGGTGCGTCTCGCTCGCACTCGACTAGCCATCGAGGCGAGCAACTTGCCTGATAAACGCGCCCCTGGTTTCGTGCTAGCTGCCGTGCGTTCAAGACGACCTACCGGTAGCCTACCGGTAGCCGAGCAACCGGTGTGCCCTCTTGAACGACTCGTTATGACCCAACGGTAGCCAAGATGGCTTCCGCGATGCCTTCTCATCGCCGCGGATTGCGCTTCTCAACCAAATGAGTAATCCAGCAGCTGCAGACTGCTCGTTCCTTGTGGAAGCTGATGAAATACGTTAAGCTGTATCTGTGCATGAATGCTCGGCATCGCTCGAATATTAATTTATGTCAAAACGACAGTGCTGACTTGGTGTAAGCAAGAATAGTTCGATGCTCTCTTCAAGGGAGGTTACACAACAAACCAAGGGCTAATGTAAGAAATAAGAGTTGCTTCCCTTGAAATTGTTTTGCCATCTGTCGTGGAAATGTTTGCTCACATCTTGCCCGGTAATTATTTCAGAGCAGTT
>JAWQFJ010016382.1:50000-57821 GCA_034096865.1 Theodoxus fluviatilis | reverse complement strand
CCTCCCTAAATACTCGATTGATGGAATGGCGAAATTGCAAAATGTGTGACGTCATCAATACCGTGACGTAATTTATTGTGTGTGTATGTCTCTCTGTTCCGACTTAACGGCTGATTTCTCAAAATCTACTGGACGGAATTCCTTGGCATTTTGCACACTTACTGGAAGTTAGGTCCGATTGAATGTCTCAAATTTTCAGAATCGAGGCTTGCAAAGAAAGTGATTTATTTAGATAGTAAACTCGAAACCCCCCCCTGAGATTTCAATTGACGGAATAGCCACTTCGAGTCAAACAGAGTTATCTTTTCCTCAGTTCAGTTCAGTTCAGTTCAGTCAAAGACCATACATTACTAAGACCACGCATTTGGCTATTTTTGCACTACGCGAAGCGAGGTACGGATTTAGAGTTACATCCCCGTTTTTGCGTCTTTCTACGATAGCGAGAATAGCAACAGTTGGAGTCTGCAACCTTCGGCTTCGGCGGCTTGCATTTCCTCATTCTGCAAATTACATGATACATAACGCATGCAGCAGAGGATAATTGCAAAGAATTCACTTACCTCGACGTATTGAAGAGGGTAGGTTTCCGAAACAAGGAATGCAGACGAATCCAGAATGCACTCGATCAATGTCTATCCTGCTGTGCTCGCGGTACTGAAGCGAGTGAAGGGCAGGGTGAGGAAATTCCGCATTTTTAACAACAGTATTTTCTCCTGAGGTTCAACAGTGAAAGGAATCTTGTGCATCACAAATTACGAAGTTCGATTTTTCTGTTCTTCTCGCGTTTATCATTGTATGCTGCTTGATCGTCTGCTGCTCAGCGCGCAGATCATAATTATGCGTCCAGTGTTTATTTCTTTATTAAGACCAGCTTGTTAGGGACGTGCTTTTCCATGGAGAAAATTGTGTTTAGATCTTTTACGAGAGATATAGTTTACTGACACCTGGACCCTTTTCCCAGCTTTAGTGTGGGGATTTCATTTTAGTGTTTACACTCGCTTCTCCACACACTCGGCTAATTAGTGTTCATGTTTACAAATTACGAAACAAACGGTTTCTCACATACATATCACTTTCAAGAAATACTATAAAAACCCTTGCACGCACTTGCATTCACACTAAACTTTATTCCTCATGCACGTGGCATAATCTATACAACACATCTTGCACAAGCGCTCTGGGGGAGACACGCAAAAATGGGGAGATCGCTCTGTCGGAAATCTCGCTAAAATCAGCCGAGTGTGCGGTCTTAGTAATGTATGGTCTTCAGTTCAGTCTCTTAACCCTGAGATGGGTTGCTGAGGCACCACTGATGACTTTCGGACAATCTTCCTCCATCGATCTCTATCCTCTGTGGCTCGCTGTGAGTCAGCAAAGGTCAAGCCTGTCCACTCTTTGATGTTGTCTTCCCACCTCTTTCTCTGCCTGCCTCTCCTTCTCCCACCTGGTATGCGTACGGTACCTTGCAGGATGGTCTTAGCCAGCCCACTGACTCTTGACACGTGACCGTACCACTTCAGCTTTCTGCTTTTCATGATTGAGAGCAGGTCTTCGGGCTGTCCAATTGCTTTCCTGATCCCGTGCTGACTTCTTCATTCGTGACATGGTCTTTATATGAGATGTTCAAAATCTTGCGGTGGTTTACGGAAAAGAACGTTATAAATGCTTTACAAACACTCAGCCATATCAGTTTTCAATGGCACATTTGGTAGAGCATTGAACTCTGGGTCATGCATGACCAGGTTCGATTTTGTGCTGAAACTTTTTCTCTCTCTCTTTTTTCGAGAGGTTGTGGGTTCGAACCCGACCTGGTTTTTTGTGTTTTTGTGTGTGTGTGTTTTTCCCCCCTCTTTTCTCGAGAGGTTGCGGATTCGAACCCATTTTTTGTTAATGCCAAAACCTGGAGGTTCAGCGCCAGCGGTTTTTATCTGTCTGTCTGTCTGTCTGTGTGAGTGTCTATCTGTCTGTCTGACCCGACTTAAAGGCTGATTTCTCAAGAACTACTGGACGGATTTCACTGACATTTTGCACACTAACTGGACGTTAGGTCCGATTGAATGTATCAAATTTTCAGAATCAAGGCTTGAAGAGAAAGTGGTTTTTAAGGTCGTAAACTCGAAAGCACCTCCCTAATTAGTCGATTGATGAAATGGCGAAATTGCAAAATGTGTGACGTCATCAATACCATGATGTAATTTATTGTGTATCTCTCCCTGTCAGGCCCGACTTAACGGCTGATATCTCAAAAACTGCTGAACGGATTTCCTTTATATTTTGCACACTTACTGGAAGTTAGGTCCGATTAAATGTCTCAAATTTTCAGAATCAAGGTTTGAAAAGAAAGTGATTTATTTAGGTCGTAAACTCGAAAGCACCCCCCTAAATAGTCAATTGATGTAAGAGCCTAATCGAGTCAAACAGAGTTATCTTTTCCTCAGTTCAGTTCAGTTCAGTTCAGTCAAAGACCATACATTACTAAAACCGCACACTACGCTATTTTTGCACTGCGCGAAGCGAGGTACGGATTTTCACACGTTGCATTGTCTTCGTCATCACAGTTTTTAACAAATTCAGCATTTTTAACAACAGTATTTTCTCCTGAGGTTCAACATTGAAAGGAATCTTGTGCATCACAAATTACGAAGTTCGATTTTTCTGTTCTTCTCACATTTATCATTGTATACTGCTTGATCGTCTGCTGCTCAGCGTGCAGATCATAATTATGCGTCCAGTGTTTATTTCTTTATTAAGACCAGCTTGTTAGGGACGTGCTTTTCCATGGAGAAAATTGTGTTTACACTTTTACGAGAGATATAGTTTACTGATTTCTTGACCCTTTTCCCAGCTTTAGTGTGTGGATTTCATTTTAGCGTTTACACTCGCTTCTCCACGCACTCGGCTAATTAGTGTTCATGTTTACAAATTACGAAACAAACGGTTTCTCACATACATATCGCTTTCAAGAAATACTATAAAAACCCTTGCACGCACTTGCATTCTGCTATTCATACACTAAACTTTATTCCTCACACACGTGGCATAATCTATGAGCTCCGTCGAGATCGAGTCAAACGGGAGTTATCTTTTCCTACTTGTGGGCAAACGCGCGTCGCTTACAAAATCTGTGAAAGAGACGACTGTTTTTGGAGCAGACAGTTTGTTGTTTCTACAATGGTGATCGCCTGCTGTGTGAAGAACTGCCACAATAGGCATGACAGCGAGAATGATCGACGTTTTTTTGTCATACCGCGTATTGTAACGCGAAAAGGCAAGGAAATGCTGGATCTCACAACTCAAAGGCGCCGTGAGTGGATTGCTCAACTGAACCTGAAGTCACTCACTTTTGACACTAAGGCAGATCGACGTGTTTGTTCGGATCACTTTGTAAATGGTGAGAATTTGTTATGTTTTGCGTTTTGTAACTTAACAAATACTAGAAAAGACGGAAAGAGAGTATGCAGGACAGATTACAGGGGAGAAAGAAAGGCCAAGATTTGACTTTTTGATACTACAAAACAGTTTATTTCAGACCATTTTTGGTGATACGTCTTACTGAAAATAGTTTGCGTAATGACAACCTGTCTTAAATTATTCTTACGTTTTCATACGCTTTCCTCGTGATTCTTTGCGTTTTGACACCCTTTCACATAAATATTTTTTACGTAATTTCGTGTGTTTTTTTTACGTGAAAAACGCAAGATCTTAGTTCTTACGTGATGTTTAACCTTGCTAACAATGAATGTAAATAAATCTGAGTAAAATGTTCTGCTCTTTTTCAGGAGCACCAGCCTACATTCGTGATGTGACCAGCCCTAGCTGGAAGCCAGCGCTCAAACTGGGCCACACGAGAGGAGATATGCTGCTTGGAGGAGAAAAGTTGCTTGGTGAAAGGTATGAGAGACTAAATGCAAGAAAAGGCCGAGCTCAAGAGAAGGACAAAAGTAAATCTACTGAGAGTGATGCAGGTGCTAGCTTTACAGCACCAAAACCCGAAACAGACGGACACGGTGGCACATTCTGCCAAACGGACATTGACAACAACAGGAGCTTCCTGACACTTGAAGAAGAGAATACGATGAGAGAAGAATTAAATGGACTGTTGCTTGAAAATGTTCAGCTCAAACAAGAGCTTGCAAAAAAGAAAATAACAATGGAATCTTTGCAGGATCAAGATGATACTGTCAAATACTTTACTGGAATACAGAATTATGTAACACTGGTTGCTGTATTTAATTTTATTTCAGACCAAATGCCCAAAGACAGAAGACGGGCCCTGGAACCCTTCCAAGCCTTGATGCTCACACTGATGCACATTCGCTTAAATACGCCACTGCAACATCTGGCATACATTTTTAGTATTGCTAGGTCAACTGCATCAAAGGTGTTTCATGAAACAGTACACATCTTGTATTATTGCTTGAAACCCTTAGTGTTCTGGCCGGATACAAATGTAATCAGAGCAGGGCTTCCATTACAGTTTCAGGTATATCCATGGAACAAAACTGTGTCCATCATTGACTGTTTCGAGGTATTTATAGAGCGACCTTCAAGTTCTGATGCTAGTGCGCTCACTTGGTCTCATTACAAAGGCAACAACACCATTAAATACCTTATTTCAATTACACCGAATGGTCACATTTCATTTATCTCAGAGGGTTGGGGTGGCAGAACAAGTGACAAAGCAATTACAAGAGAATGTGGATATTTGAACAACTTACTGCAAAATGATTTAGTTCTAGCTGACAGAGGTTTTGATATTTCAGAACTGGTGGGCATGCGAGGTGCAGAGGTAAAAATACCGGCATTCACAAGAGGTAAAAGCCAGCTATCAGCTATGGAGGTGGAATCTACACGAAATCTAGCTCATCTCCGAATTCATGTAGAAAGAGTTATTGGTGTGCTGTGTGGCAAATTCACAATACTGAGGAATGTAATACCAACTGAAATGTTGTTCGCAAGAGAAGGTGAACAGGTTACTACTTTGGACAAAATTGTCACCATCTCGTGTGCTCTGGTAAACATCTGTGATGGAATTGTGTAGAGCTGTGTTGGGTTTCACTGGCTGCGTGACAGACAATTCGGTACACCTGAACAGGTGGCCTTTGGTAGATCGCTTTACCAAAACATGAACAGGCAAAACAGTTACAGCTTTGTCATAGTGCATTGATCTTGTGCTTTAGTTGTGCTGTTGTGGAAAAAATGTGCTCTTTATTCAAAATGTGTTTACCTTGTGCAGTGTCAAGACTGTCAATGTGCATGTGGAAGGGGTTTGTGAATGTAAAAGTGGAAATAAAAATGTTGTACACCAGCCGCTATCTTGTCTCATGGCTTTTGTTTTAAAATGTTGAATCTATTAACATAAAGAAAGTGTGACATTGCCAACACATATTGTTTCCAATTCTTTGGCAGATGGTTTAAGAGAATATGAACACAAACGTTTTGGACACATTTACATCAAACATTCAACTAAAGAGGCCAAACACTGAACTTGAACTAACCCACCCCCCAACCCCTCCATGCTTTTTCTAGCACACAACAAATTTGTCTCAGACCTCAGAGCTGAAGCTGTATTCCCCAGCTCATGTATTTCCAAACAAGCAACTGCATTGTAGGACTGTCCGAAACACCACATCGGTAAAGTTAACTCCACCACAACCACTCAATCAATGAGCAAGTTTCATTTGTTCCTATGGGATACTTTAGTATTTACACACCCAACCACAGACGAAAATGTAGGCTGCGAAATCTTCGCACGTGTACGCACTTTTGCCCAGCACAAAATATTGCACAATCCTGGCGTGGTTTATGTCCGGCAGCTGGTTTTTGTCAACAGACCACGAACTGTTTGGTATTTGATACGGATCTAACCCATCAACGTCAACAATCTTCTCGTAGTACCGCTTTTTTGCGTCTGCTGGTAAACGTTCAACATATGACGAAGCCATAGCAAAGATTATAGGTAACCTATAATCTTTGGCCATAGTACTGTTTGCCCACAAGTAGGAAAAGATAACTCTGTTTGACTCGATGTCGACGGAGCTCATACAACACATCTCGCACAAGCGCTCTGGGAGAGACACGCGAAAACGGGGAGATCGCTCTGTCGGAATTCTCGCTAAAATCAGCCGAGTGTGCGGTCTTAGTAATGTATGGTCTTCAGTTCAGTCTCTTAACCCTGAGATGGGTTGTTGAGGCACCACTGATGACTTTCGGACAATCTTCCTCCATCGATCTCTATCTTCTGTGGCTCGCTGTGAGTCAGCAAAGGTCAAGCCTGTCCACTCTTTGATGTTGTCTTCCCACCTCTTTCTCTGCCTGCCTCTCCTTCTCCCACCTGGTACGCGTACGGTACCTTGCAGGATGGTCTTGGCCAGCCCACTGCCTCTTGACACGTGACCGTACCACTTCAGCTTTCTGCTTTTCACGATTGAGAGCAGGTCTTCGGGCTGTCCAATTGCTCTCCTGATCCTGTTGCTGACTTCCTCATTCGTGACATGGTCTTTATATGAGATGTTCAAAATCTTGCGGTGGTTTACGGAAAAGAACGTTATAAATGCTCTACAAACACTCAGCCATATCAGTTTTCAATGGCACATTTGGTAGAGCATTGAACTCTGGGTCATGCTTGACCAGGTTCGATTCTGTGCTGAAATTTTTTCTCTCTCTCTTTTTTCGAGAAGTTGTGGGTTCAAACCCGACCTGGTTTTTTGTGTTTTTGTGTGTGTGTTTTTTCCCCCTCTTCTCGAGAGGTTGCGGGTTCGATCCCGATTTTTTTTATACGCCAAAACCTGGAGGTTTAGCGGCAGCGGTTGTTATTCATGAAAATTGCACAAATTCTGCGCACATGAACAACTAATGAATAAACACACCAGGGGCGGACGGGTCCGGAAACACACACCCCCACCCACCCGAACAGAAAAAAACTGTTTAAAAACTATTTTTATGAGTTAAAAAAATGTGCTGCCTGAAAGTGGTAATGATCACTATCAGAATGCGTCATATTGGAATAGTTTGCAGTGAAAATTCTCCCCCCTCCCCCCCCCGCTCTTACGTTTCGGCTGAGGTTCAAGCGCATCTCTATAGGGACGTCCTTCTGCCCCTCCCCCCACCCCCTGCTCTCACGTTTTGGCCGAGCTCGAATCGGTCCTATAGGGTCGTTATTCGGACTCACCCCAACCCCCGCTTTCACGTTTCGGTTGAGCCCTTTCACACACACACACACACACGCGCGCGCGCGCGCGCGCGCTCTTAAAAAAGTTTGGAAACACACACACACACACACACACACACACACACACACACACACATACAAAGATGAACTGATCCGCACCTGCACAATTTGTAACTTGAGCTGTCCGACCCACGAAAGAGATAATGGAGACCTACTTTGGCATGTAAAGTGGTGAAGGCCAACACAACAACAGTTAGATTGTCTTCACCAAGAAGATTAGCTATATACATGTCTACATTGACACACATAGGCATGGGTTTTCATGAGTGGGCAAAATGTCAAACACAAAATATAGAGCTCTTAAGTAATATACATGTATATATCTGCCAAGCCAAACATTCAGGATGTCATGTTTAGTGTAGACTCCTGCATAATATCTACAGTCATATTTATATTTATATACTCCTCAGTGGGATGTGAGTATAAGCGGCAGGTTATAGCATTCAGATGCTCATTATTATACTGAAATTTACTTGTATTCATATATGAGAGCATTTTCTTTTACATTTAATATCCCCTCATTTTGACATGAAATACTGGGAACAGCTTTTTAGCATTATTAAGTTATACAAGAACCAACACAAGCAATT
>JAWQFJ010016382.1:40000-45000 GCA_034096865.1 Theodoxus fluviatilis | reverse complement strand
ATACATACATACATACATACATACATACATACATACATACATACATACATACATACATACATACATACATACATACATACATACATACATACATACATACATACATACATACATACATACATACATACATACATACATACATACATACATACATACATACATACATACATACATACTACATACATACATACATACATACATACATACATACATACATACATACATACATACATACATACATACATACATACATACATACATACATACATACATACATACATACATACATACATACATACATACATACATACATACATACATACATACATACATACATACATACATACATACATACATACATACATACATACATACATACATACATACATACATACATACATACATACATACATACATACATACATACATACATACATACATACATACATACATACTACATACATACATACATACATACATACATACATACATACATACATACATACATACATACATACATACATACATACATACATACATACATACATACATACATACATACATACATACATACATACATACATACATACATACATACATACATACATATACATCAAAATGACTTTATTCATGAAATAATAGTGCAATTCTGCACACATGAATAGGTACATGAAAAAGAGTACAACACAAGACAGGACACTGCCTAGTAGCAACAACCCATGAGATCATTTCACACATTAACCACTCTGGTCTCCCCCTTATATCAATTAGCAACAACACCAGAATAGGTATTTACAACAATCCATGATTACCATCACTTTCCTTTTCAGCAAGTTACTTTCAATCAGATGTATACCCTCATTATTTCTCGAAATTTTTCTTCACCCATGAATTTGATAACATTTCTTTTAACTTCACAAACACTTAAGTGAAGTCCAACCGCAAGAGTGGCAATGATATAACAAGGATGTACACATCAGAGGATCTCCACCCACATTGATACAATGCATGGCTGCAGAAATGAGCACGTGCAATATTATACAGCAATTGCAACACAAAAAAACAGGTTATTGATATTGATATAGAGCAGAAGTGCAGACGTGAATATGTGCATACTTGTAACAAAGTACAAAGTTGTGGTGAGGCAATCCAAGGGGAGTAATTCTATTACCTCCCCTTAACTGTGAAACACTGACTGGACTGTCAGTAGTCACAGAGTACATACATACATACATACATACATACATACATACATACATACATACGTACGTACGTACGTACGTACGTACGTACGTACGTACGTACGTACATACATACATACATACATACATACATACACACACACACACACACACACACACACACACACACACACACACATACATACATACATACATACATACATACATACATACATACATACATACATACATACATACATACATACATACATACATACATACATACATACATACATACATACATACATACATACATACATACATACATACATACATACATACATACACACATACATACATTCATACATACATACATACATTCGTACATACGTACATACGTACATGCATACATACATGCATTCGTACATGCATACGTACATGCATACGTACAAGCATACGTACATGCATACATACATGCATTCGTACATGCATACGTACATGCATACGTACATGCATACGTACATGCATACGTACATGCATACGTACATGCATATATACATGCATTCGTACATGCATACGTACATGCATACGTACAAGCATACGTACATGCATACGTACATGCATACGTACATGCATACGTACATGCATACGTACATGCATACGTACATGCATACGTACATGCATACGTACATATATAACTTAGAAGTCTACGCTGGAATTTCATATGCGCTTAATATTTTTAATCACAAGCGGAAAACTGTTTACTCCCTTGTCAGAAGTCAAGAGAATGCCTGCGAGGGCCAACATGACAATTTAAAATATGGGAAAGAATGGATGTGGCGCAGTCTTTTCACCGGGTTCACCGTTGTTCTGAGTGAAAGTGATGCACGAAGTAATATTACTGTCGCCAGATAACGGAGGGTTGACACGACTTTCCCACTACGAGACGACGGTCAAAGCATGAAGCGGTTCAATTTCACCACAGGAATACTACTCCTTTCATCTCTGCATTCACTTCAAAAGTATAGCTTTCGAACTTCGGATCTCAATACACCTGTTGTTATGCAGCTGTGTCAATAGGCCAAGTATTTCGCCAGCCCCTTATTCTGATTTTTAAGAGGAACTTAAGAACAGGAACAGAAAAGTATATAAGGGTGTGTGTGTGTGTGTGTGTGCGTGTGTGTGTGTCTGTGCGTGCGTGCGTGTGCGTGCGTGCGTGCGTGCGTGCGTACGTGTGTGTGTTGTGTGTACGTGTCTGTGTGTGTGCGTGCGTGCGTGCTTGTGTATGTGTGTGCGTGTGTGCTTGTGTGCGTGCGTGC
Source organism: Theodoxus fluviatilis (assembly GCA_034096865.1). NCBI lineage: Eukaryota > Metazoa > Mollusca > Gastropoda > Cycloneritida > Neritidae > Theodoxus > Theodoxus fluviatilis. The sequence continues at coordinate 42,500 of JAWQFJ010016382.1, read as the reverse complement.
GTGTGTGCGTGTGCGTGCGTGCGTGTGTGTGTGTGTGTGTCCTTTGACCTTTCTCACTCTGATCCTCATCTTCAAGAAACAGCAGCCTTGGTTCCCAATAAAGAATTTTCTGCCACACAAACACCACACCTCGTTAATCAAAATGCTACGGTTCCATTTCCTCACAACGAGGCAACGTTGGAAGACCTTCGATGTGCGATGAAAGAGATTTCGCAGAACATGGCTCCAGCACTAGTGGCGCGATTGAGAGGACTGAGAAGTGGACTTGCAGAGGCAGGTGGATGAAGCAGTGTGACAGATTAATCATCCCTACCATCTATTTCTGTCCAGTGCCCGCGTGACAGTGAGAAATCCAACACGATGACCTGTCTGTCGTCTCCAACCGGAATCCACGGAAACACACGACCTGATCTTTAATCAAGATCATCTGTTTGTCAGTGTGTCAGGGACGCTCCTAACGAAAATAAATTTATCAGAAACGAGCAGAACGCCGCCGCAGCGACGGCAACTTACACGGGCTGCACGGAGAACAAGAACTTTCTCAGTAACTGAGAGTATACATCCATGCGTGTCGCGAGTGCCGAAACTAGTTGCCAGTTTATGAAATACCTGTACATAATTGCTTTTCGTTCGCGCTTTCCTTTCAGTGTTATGGGTTGGCGGTCTAAACGTTAAAGTTGTTCAGTTCAGTTCAATTCTATTGTCTCTCTCTCTCTCTCTCTCTCTCTCTCTCTCTCTCTCTCTCTCTCTCTCTCTCTCTCTCTCTCTCTCTCTCTCTCTCTCTCTCTCTCTGTGTGTGTGTGTGTGTGTGTGTGTGTGTGTGTGTGTGTGTGTGTGTGTGTGTGTGTGTGTGTGTGTGTGTGTGAAGCACAGAGCAGAAAAAGGGTTATACAGAAAAAAGAGTATTATTTTTCTTTCTTTATGTGTCTTTTGTTAAAAAAAATCAGGTTTCGGGGCTGGCCATACACTTGGCCTACAGGACACAGTCCCATAATACCTGTGCAACACAAGACGTCTGTCTTCAATATCCGGTGATGAGAGTGGAAACACACCCATAGATGTGTTGCTTCGAGAGCCAGGGTTTACATGCAGGCAATAGTCTGACGTCATGGAGACGAAAGCTCCAGAAATGGCGGCTATTGCACTTCCGATCAATGCACAGAGGACTCCAGAGGCGTGTTCAAGACACCTACCGGTACGTACCGGTACGTACCGGTAGCATCTTGAACGACTTGTTACGGCTACCGGTACGTACCGGTACGTACCGCGCCCGAGAGCCGTTGCGCGTGTATAGCCAAAATGGCTGCCTTCGGGGAAAGGAAGAAAATCGTCATCACAAATATGCGCTGTGGCACGCATTTCGACCTGTGATTATTACCCAGCCTATGCGAGACGTTACAAGAAGGTAGGCTGATATTGTACTTTTCTTTTTTTAAAGAATAACTGCTCTGAAATAATTACCGGTCAAGATGTGAGCAAACATTTCAACGATAGACGGCAAAACAATTTCAAGGCAATTTCAAGGGAAGCAACTCTTATTTTTTACATTAGCCCTTGGTTAGTGGTGTTACCTCCCTTGAAAATAGCATCGAACTATTCTTGCTTACACCAAGTCAGCACTGTCGTTTTGACATAAATTTCTATTCGAGCGATGTCGAGCATTCATGCACAGCTACAGCTTAACGTATTTCATCAGCTTCCACAAGGAACAAGCAGTCTGCAGCTGCTGGTTTACTCATTTGGTTGAGAAGCGCAATCCGCGGCGATGAGAAGGCATCTTGGAAGCCATCTTGGCTACCGTTGGGTCATAACGAGTCGTTCAAGATGGCACACCGGTAGGTAGGCTACCGGTAGGCTACCGGTAGGTCGTCTTGAACGCACGGCTGAGCAAAAGCGAATCGGCACGCCGCGTTACCATGGTAACACCCATCATGCATTGCAATGATGAGAATCACTTTACATTCAATAATGGCGCTGTCCTTCCTCCGAGTGAAGAATTACACTGGCGGAAGATATGACACTCGCGATTTAGAAAAAGATCGATTGTTTGCACCCTAGAATTCGATTGTTTGCACCCTAGAATTCGATTGTTTGCACCCTAGAATTCGATTGTTTGCACCCTAGAATTCGATTGTTTGCACCCTAGAATTCGATTGTTTGCACCCTAGAATTCGATTGTTTGCACCCTAGAATTTGATTGTTTGCACCCTAGAATTCGATTGTTTGCACCCTAGAATTCGATTGTTTGCACCCTAGAATTCGATTGTTTGCACCCTAGAATTCGATTGTTTGCACCCTAGAATTCGATTGTTTGCACCCTAGAATTCGATTGTTTGCACCCTAGAATTCGATTGTTTGCACCCTAGAATTCGATTGTTTGCACCCTAGAATTCGATTGTTTGCACCCTAGAATTCGATTGTTTGCACCCTAGAATTCGATTGTTTGCACCCTAGAATTCGATTGTTTGCACCCTAGAATTCGATTGTTTGCACCCTAGAA
>JAWQFJ010016382.1:32500-37500 GCA_034096865.1 Theodoxus fluviatilis | reverse complement strand
AGAGCCCTGGTCACCACAATAGCAGAGCCCTGGTCACCACAATAGCAGAGCCCTGGTCACCACAATAGCAGAGCCCTGGTCACCACAATAGCAGAGCCCTGGTCACCACAATAGCAGAGCCCTGTGGTCACCACGATAGCAGAGCCCTGGTCACCACAATAGCAGAGCCCTGGTCACCACAATAGCAGAGCCCTGGTCACCACAATAGCAGAGCCCTGTGGTCACCACAATAGCACAGCCCTGGTCACCACAATAGCAGAGCCCTGCAGGTCACCACAATAGCAGAGCCCTGCTGGTCACCACGATAGCAGAACCCTGGTCACCACAATAGCAGAGCCCTGGTCACAGCAATAGCAGAGCCCAGCATATGGCAAGCAACGTATCTAGCAAATATTTCTCGATCCCTTAATGACCAGACGACTGTTCTGGGGCGTGATGCTTAGCCTACCTATTTGGCAAATGATAATCCGGTGTCAACACATGTTGACTTCCTTTACAACTGCTTTCATCATGTTGACACCGTCCTATTCCTTGCAAAATCTTGCAAGATTCCTAGCATAAGCAACTCGCCACAGAGCCTTACCCACTGCAGCACATCGCTCGCCAATGTCCTCCGAAAGTTCACATTGATGTTCATCTCCCCAGTGGACATTTCTTCGTGTTTGCGTTTCTCAACGTGCTTTTACCAATTTAGGTGAATCACATGAACGATCTCGACGTGGCATTTAGTAGGTAACGCCTCACTCGGACATCAATGTCAAACGCCACATAAGGAAATAATGTAATTAGTATTTCCTCTGACGCTAAAGCTTCAGCAATTGTCGCAGGACATACACGCGCGCGCGCGCGCACTCACACACACGCACACATACACACACACACACACACACTCACAGAGAGAGAAATGCACACAAAGATACACGCACACACGCGCACACACACGCGCGCGCGCGCGCGCGCACACACACACACACACAGAGTTTCTCTCTCTCTCTCCTTCTCTCTATCTCTGTCTCTTTTTCTCTCTCTCTCTCTTTCTCTCTCACGCGTGCACACGCATGCATGCAGGCACATACACGCTCGCTCTCTCTCTCTCTTTCTCTCCCTCTCTCTTTCTCTCTCTCTCTCTTATTCTCTCTCTCTCTCTCTCTTTCTCTCTCTCTCTCTCCCTCGCTCGCTCTATCTCTCGCTCGCTCTATCTCTTTCGCTCGCTCTATCTCTCTCTCCATCTCTCTCTCTGTCTCCATCTCTCTTTCACTCTCTGTGTCTCTGTCTCTGTCTCTCTCTCTTAATATCTCTCTCTCTCTCTCTCTCTCTGTCTCTCTCTCTCTCTCTCTCTCTCTCTCTCTTTCTCTCTCTCCCTTTCTCTCTCTCTCTAACTTTCTCTCTCTCTCTCTCTCTCTCTCTCTCTCTCTTTCTCTCACTCTCTCGTATACTCGTACTCACACACACGCACGCGCGAACGCACGCTCACACACACACGCGCGCGCGCGCACTCTCACACGCACACACGCGCGCACACACACTCAAGCACGAACGCACGCACACACACACGCACGCACGCACGCACACATGGACACACACACACGCACGCACACACACACACACACACACACACACACACACACACACAAGCACGCACGCACACACACACAAGCACACACACACACACACACACACACACTCGATTGATGGTGTCCCTTATAACTCGTCGTCTTTGTTGGAGAAGGAGTGACGGCCACATAGACACACCCTGCAGACAACGCCGCACGGCGGTCTCAGTGTCTGTGGCAATTCCAGACACTTTCTGAGCTCTACACATCTTCCACTCTGCCTTTCCAAAGTGGCCCTGCAGAACCATTTCAAAGTTCATCAGATGTACATAGCCCCTCCTCCTCCTCCTCCTCCTCCTCCTCCTCCTCCTCCTCCTCCTCCTCCTCCTCCTCCTCCTCCTCGTCGTCGTCATCGTCGTCGTCGTCGTCACCGCCGCCGCCGTCGTCGTCGTCGTTGTCGTCGTCGTCATCATCTTCAGCAGCAGCAGTACCACCACCACCACCACCACCATCAGCATCATCACCATCATCATCATCACCTCATCATCATCATCATCATCATCATCATCATCATCATCATCATCATCATCGTCATCACTGTCAGATTGACATAACATTCGTTACGAATTGAGTCAGAAATGTCGACCTAAACACGACGCCACTCTTGCCCCCGCTGAGACCTGGCTGGCCTTCACAGAAGTGAAGGGCGTGGAAAACATAGGAGATGAGGATTACGATAAGAGAAAAGAGGAGAAAAATCCCTCTCATCCTTTCCCCCCCGGACACATTCTCGTATTTCTTCGCCCCTTCCGTGCCAGCGCCACAGATGAGCAGATAAAGACCGCTGGGCAGTCTGAAAAGAGAGTAAGAAAAAAGTGGGAAAAACTGAAAGTGACTGGGACAACCTGGAAAAACAGGAAACGTTAGAGGAAAAAGGGAGTTGGAGGTAGGATGGGTGGTGGGGGTGGGTTGGGGAGTGGGGATGGGTTGGAGATAAGGGGAAGTGTAAGAAGCTAGAGAAAAGATGAACCCAGAAACGAAACTGCGGGGACTGAGGACTGGGTTTCGGAATTCGGTTCTAAAATACAAGGGAAAGCTGGAGGACTTTCCGCAGAAGAGTAAGAGAGGGAGACGCAGATACAGTGAGCGAAGGGAAGAGAAAATTTGTCACTGTCAGGGAAGCGGATCTGAGAGAGAGAGAGAGAGAGAGAGAGAGAGAGAGTTAGTGATATATATATAGAGAGTTAGATATATGATGTAACAGAGTGACAAAACTTTACTTTGCTGACTTTGCGTTCTCTGCATGAACCCCTCCTATCTTCCAGTATGTCGCCAGTGGTCATTTGCCCACTCAGCTATTTCTCGCCCGTTCCCACGCTCTCCACCCTCCTGCTTTCTCCATTTGTATACCTCCCCATCTCTGATTCCATCCCCACGTCAGACTCTGGGACACTGAAGCCATACCGTTCATGCCAGCCGCCCTTCCCACTGTCATTACCAATTATCTCACTCTCGGACACTCCGCTGGTCATCAGCTTGGAGACCTGATGCTGGCGCGATAGAATCTCCAAGAGATCAGTCTTGTGAGTCGGACCCTCCCACCCCCCACCCCCCTCCCCCTCTTCCTAAGCATCCCTGGTACCGCCCCCAGCCAACACCTTCACCAATCCCATGCCACGCCTTTTCCGGTTTTGATCATATATATTGAGGTGACCACTTATGTTCAAGAGACTTATGTTTAGGAGACTGATGTTTACCAGACTTGTGTTAAGAGACTTGTGTTGAGAGACTTGTGTTAAGAGACTTGTGTTGAGAGACTTGTGTTGAGAGACTTGTGTTAAGAGACTCGTGTTGAGAGCCGCATAGAGTACGGACTCATTATTGCTACTCGGAAATAAATGGATGTAACGGGAACTTGACTGACTCCATGTCCCTCTGTGCCTCTGCCGCCCAACACTTGGGAGACAGGGGAAAAAGTTCCCAGCCTGCATAGTAGCCCCAGCAATGTAAATGCTGGTCCCGCTACAAATGGCGCTGCAGAGCAGGGTACATGAGAGGGAGAGTCAGTGAGATGATCATGAAGACCACCAGTCCTGATGATAGCCAGTAAGGACTGTCACCGCTGCCGCTGCCGACCCCTGCTTGCCCCACCACTGATGGACGTCTGGTAAGGGCTGACACCGCTGCCGCTGCCGACCCCTGCTTGCCCATCACCTTGCCCTACAATGCCGCCACGCCGACGACAGGGGGCGATGGAACGAGAGGCGATAAGGGCGAGAGCGAAAAGAGCGAGGGAGACAAGAAGTCTGACAAGCCGCCCTTCTTTTACAACGCCCTCATCATGATGGCCATACGCAGCAGCCCGGAGAAACGACTGACGCTGAGCCAAATCTACGAATTCATCATGGAGAACTTTCCTTACTACAGAGACAACAAGCAGGACTGGCAGAACTCCATCCGCCATAACCTCTCGCTCAACAAGTGCTTCGTCAAGGTGCCACGCCACTATGACGACCCCGGCAAAGGCAACCACTGGATGCTGGACCCTAGCAGTGATGACGTCTTCATCGGTGGCACGACAGGCAAGTTGCGACGTCGCTCCTCGCTTGCGTCACGATCCCGTCTTGCCGCACTCAAGCGCGCCGGCTTCCCGTCCTTGATGGTGCCCGCCTACTCCTTCCACGGGGAGCGTCTGCAGCCCTACCCCTGTACGCCCCTCTACTCCTCGCCTGTTTCAGGACTGACGGGTCCTGCTGAACGTCTCCTGTCCAAGTCTCTCAGCTTCTCCGTGGACAAGTTGTTGGCAGACAGCCCACCTGGAGATTCGAACCCCGGACCACAGGGACAAATCCAGTAGTCCTCATGCTGATGCGCTCTTAGAGGTGCCACTCTTGCAGGAAGAAGTCGTTGTGACTATCGGAAAACGACTGTCTCAGCAAGAGCTGCAGGATCTGCAGAAGCAGGATCTTGTGATAGGAAAGTTTATGTCATCTTGGCCGCAAAAGCCAGAGTCTATATAGGACCATTCCTCGAAGATCCTACTTCGGCAATTTTCGAGATTTCGGATCCGTGACGGGCTCCTCTACAGACATGTCGCCGACCCAGCTCAAGGCCACCTCGAGCAATTGGTTCTACCCAGTTTGCTGCGTCCCGACATTTTGAGAGCAGAGATGCTCAAAACATGAACAGATCACCCTGTTACCTTCTGAAGAAAAGTGACGATACTCCATGTGAAGTGACTGAGCCCCGACGCTCTGTGAGACCGAACGCAGGTTGTCGGTCATTCCACTTTGGTGTCGGAGTATCATATGTGTAGAACTGCTTTGTGTAGGTATTGGATGTGCCTCTGACTGTAAGTAATGTACCCGTTCCTTTTTCTTTTGCATGACCTCAATACGTAGCCTTGTATAGTAAAACCACACGTAGTAAAGAGAATTACAGGAATGC